>JAEMOT010003878.1:0-112947 GCA_019297695.1 Apostasia ramifera | reverse complement strand
ATTCATAAATATTACTACTATCACACCATATTTATTTAAATTTTACGCATTTCACATATTTCAAACCATATTCTTTGNAATATTAATGAATTTATACATTTTAATTTACATATAATAATATTATAAAATATATGAAATATGTGAAATATGTGAAATGCGTAAAATTTAAATGAATATGGTGTGATAGTGGTAATATTTACGAATTGATGGTGAAATGCGTAATTTCGTGTAAATTTCATATCCTGTATGTAAAAATTTCTTTAATAAATTATCAAATAAGTCTTTTTTTTATTTTTTTTTATTAAATTTTTTTAAAATTACTATTTTACCCCTCTTCTTATTTTAAAATTACCAACCGGCGACTGAGCAGCTTCCGGCGGTTCGTGCGGCCTCAGGAATGCAAAGAGATCGGGAGTGGAGGGAGAGGCGGTCTCTCTCTCCTCCAGATCGCCGCGCATGTGCGCGGCCGCGTGGTTGTCGGCAGCATGCGGGGCTGCGCGCCTGCGCGACCCACCGGCAGTTGCGCAAGCACGAGAGGAGAGAGACCGCATGCACATGCGAGACCGCGCAGCTGCAGGCGGGCTGTGCACGCCGAGAGGCTTCGGGCGTGCGCGAGAATCGAAAGGAAAAGAAAGGGGAGGGATAAAATGATAATTTTAAAAAATTTTAATAATATAAAAATAAAAAGGATTTATTTGATAATTTAACTCTGATTTTATAATTTTAAAAATATGTATTTATGAGTCATTAAATATTAAGTTCAGAGATCTACGTGTAATTATCTCTAATATTTTTATACATATATTAATTAATTACGAGACAAATATTAATTACTTATTTAAATTATTTATCTGAACTTTCTAGTTTCCGCTGGACGTGGCAACTTGATATTAAAATCAAGGGCGTCGTACTCTGCTGGGTGAAGACCAAGCAAATGGAGACAAACAAATGGGGGGTGTGAATGGGGTGTGACAGCTCAGCGTTAATCTAAAAACTTGTCAGAAATGCTAAACAGAGAAGATAATTTCATTGAAAGTAGTGAAGAGTACATTTTTTTTAAGGGCTTGTAATGCATCCTACTGACATGGTGCTCCAAGTGTGTATCCAGTAGTGATTGAATTTTGTGATAATAATTTCAAATAATTTGTGATTTAAAATATTTAAATTTATGTGGCTGGAGAATTCCTTGCTTTAAAAAAATGACACCCCGTTCTCAATCCAAAATTTTAGTAGATAAATAGCAACCGAATTTATTAATCATCTACTTCAAGATGCAAAGTAATTCGGTTGCTCAGCCGATAATTTTATGAAATTTAGTTTTTTTTCTTTTTTTTTTCTTTTACTATCTATTTCCTTTTGTTTTTTAAAATATAAATAAAATTATTCTCTTCTCTTTTTATTTTATTTCATTCTAAATAAAAAAATGAACCTTTTTCTATATACTAAACATCTATTATTATTGTCTTTTTTTTTCATGAATCTAAAAAAATGAACCATATTATTATATAAAGCCAAACTGGCTAATTAATTAGGCTCACTCTGGGGTAATAAAGCTTAAAGTTGGGCTTAAATGTTATTTTATAGAGCCAAAGATTGCATCCCAAGAAATTTTTAAAATGTGATATTAATTTTTTATTTTTATTTGTCATGAAATTTTAATATAAAAAATTTAAATTATTTCATGAATTTATTATTAAAAATTAAAATTTTATATATTATGTTTATTTTAATAAAAATTTAATTTATTTTATATTTAAAGATATTTTTATTTTTTCGTCAAAAAAAAAGAAGATATTTTTATTTTTCTGTCCAATCTCAATTTTTGTGTACTCAATACCTAGGCCCAGTGATTTGTTTCCATTTTTGGATGTGCCGGCCTCATGTTACAAATATGGTATTATTGGGCTAATGGGCCAAAAAGTGTGGCCCATTAACGTTTTCCGAACAGGCCGGGGAGGAGCAATTTTTTTATTAGGCCTGCCAGTCGGAGCTACCACGTCAGTATAGGGTGGAGCCCACGATGATAACGTGGCGTCTCCCATTTTGCTGGCCGACCATCGCCGAATTTCCCCATGATTTTTTTGGCCGGGAAGGAATTATGGGTCCGCTGGTCCGGGGGGCACTCCTCTCAGTACACCGCCTGTAGCCTAGCCGCCGTCATTGGAGTGCGGGTTGTGAGGCTTCGAGCCATTCTTCTGGTTGGGAGCAGAGAACTCTCATCCCCGATTTTTGTGGAGTGGCTGAGGGAGAAGATCAGGCAGGAGAGAGGCCAGCGAAAGCGACGATTGTAACGTATATGTTGGGAGGATAATGGAAGAAACGAAGGCAACGTCAGCGTGCGTCGCGAGCTTCTCTTCCCACGTTAGGCCGGACTGCTTAGGTGTGTTCCATCTCCTCCTTTTCTGCGACCATTAACTAATTCTAGGGTTTAGTGTGTGACGAGGACGATTCCCCACATTTTATTGGATTTACAACGTTTTCATGCTTTTCTAGGTTTTTGTTTGCTTGGTATACCATGAGTGTGAAAACGTTTAGTTATATCCATCTAGTGCTTCAAGAGTATGTTGATAAAATGCAATGCTCTACTCCGAAAGCTGAAAGTGACTTCCAAGAGTTCGCTATTTTGTTGACGGGTCACTTACTGTTCTTTTTTTTATTATTGGGAAGATCTGGGGCGGCTTACTGTTCAGTACCTTTTCGTGCTGGATGCAATGAATCTCTGTTTCTGGCCAGGTAATTTTCTTCCTTCGATCTGTATTATTGTCTAAACTTTGTTGAATTGCATATTCAGGCTTTGTTTGGTAAGCTTCTAAATTTAGCCAAAATAATATTTTAATAATATTTTAAATTTATTATAAATTTTAATAACTTTATTTTACGTCCAACACAAATTCCAATTTTTAAAATTAACTTTATTTCATATCAAACATAATTTTCAACTTTAAAATCAACTTTATTTCACATCATACACACCTCCCTAGGTGGGATTGGCTAAATGAATTCTTTGTTTTCATTTCGCTCTGTCAATTAACAAAAACTTATCTAGGTCTAAGTGAGTAAGATCACCCCTTATAATTTCTTGTCATGTCTTTTTTGGTCTCTCTCTTCCTCTTTAAATATGGGCAAATTTCAATAACTTGATTTTTCTAACTGGAGCTTCAATCAGCTTATGATTTATATGTCCAAACCATCTAAGCTGATTTTCTCTAAGTTTATTCTCAATTGGTATAATATTAACTTTCTCACGGATATATTCATTTTTTATTTTATCCTTTCGTGTATATTCACACATCTACCTTAGCATTCTCATTTCTGCAATACTTATTTTATTTATATATTTTCTCTTTGTAGGCCAGTTTCAGCATCATATATTATCGCTGGTTTTACTATGTTTTTATAAATTTATCCTTAAATTTGAATGAAAATTTTCTATCGTGCAACACACCAGAAGTATTTCTCCATTTTATCTATCTTGTTTGGATCTTGCTAATAATGTCATTATCTATTTCACCATTGTTTTGTATGATTGATCCAAGAGATCTAAAGTGTTCACTATTTTTGACAATTTGATCATCAATTGTCACTAATATAAATGCTTATTTCTTTACTAAATTTGTACTCTATGGCCCTGTTTGGTGCGAGGACTAAAACAGGACCACAATAGTACTAGTTTAAAAAATAACAATAATAATAATAAATAAATTATTTTAATTATTCTACACAAATTTTAATATAAAAAATAATATTCTACTTCACATGCTCAATAATTTTTAATAAAAATATAAACTTTATTTCACATCTTGGATCAAAATACTCGATTTGAATATTTTGATCTAGAATATGAAATAAAGTTGATATTTTTATTTTAAATTGTTGAGTATGTAAAGTAAAATAATATTTTTTATATTTGAATTTGTATAGAATGATTTAAAAAATTTATTTATTATTATTATTGTTGTTTTTGAAATTAGTACCATTTTGGTCCTGTTTTGGTCCTCGCGCTAAACAGGGCCATAATATTCAATTTTTTGATCTAGTGAGATGAAAATCCTTAAATTCTAAAGTAATCCTCTAAAGTTCGAGTTTCGCTTTGACTCCCTCTTAGTTTTATCAACAAGGATAATATCATCTGTGAAGAGCATACACCAAGGTACCTTATCTTGGATATGTCTAGTTAGAATTTTCATAATAAAAAAAAAGATACAGACTTAAAGCTGAGTTTTAGTGCAAATCCCTTTCTTTTCTATAGCTCTCCAAATTATTTCTCTTAAAACTTTATATTCTACACACCTCGCAATATTAAAATAAATTTCTTTTCCATGAACTTTATAAAATAAAATATTTTTTTTTCCTTACTTAAATTTAGCACCCAATCAAACAAGGCTAAGTCTTTGATATTGTTCTTAAACACTGTCACTATGATGCAGGTGGAAAATGAAGTAACAGACAATGAGCTTTGACACCAAGTTGATGCAGTGAGTCACTAAAGTAAACCTCAAATTACCAATGAGAGGATTGTGCTTAGGTATATGTATACAACGAAAGGTTTCTTTCATGCTAATGCACCTAATATGCACTCCATAATGCAAAGAAAGGTTTCTGTTATGCTAATGGACCTAATATGTACTCTTTATGGAATTAAAATGTCTTAACTTTTAAATATGAAATTAAACTAGATGCAATAACGTGGATATCACACAGGAGTTCCTTGATTATACTCATTTGCATTATCACATACGGTTTCATGGAGATTTCTCAAGAAATTAGTGTTCTAAGCAAATTCAGCATATGCAAATTAGATAAGCAATAACTAGTTCTTATGAAATTGGCTATTTCACATAATCTTAATATGCTTTAAACATACGAAGCCATTTGGTATCACAGATAGAGTTCATCAAGTCTGATGGGAAATTAACATGGTAGAATTGAACAATAAGCCAGCAATTTCAAGAATAGAAATGAACTAACAAGGAAGCAAACTAGAAGATGAGATTTAATATGGCAACAACCGGAAGAAACAACAGAAAAGGAGAATAAACAGAATGGCGTCGGATAGGTTGTATGAAATCTTGCTACAACAAACTAAATGCAATTTAAGTGCAAAGAGTATGAACTAGCTTAATTATGTTCAAGAGCTTCACAAGGAAATCAAAGTGGTGGAAATTAAGTCCTAAATTTGAAATTTCTTTACCTCCATGAAAGCACAAGAAATCCTACACACAAAGTCTAAATTAAAATAATTTTCAATGTGCATCTATAAGAAAAGTTCTAAACTAACCATTGGAGCAAAAATAAACACGTTAGATGGTGAATTAGTGAGAGACATTTGCTAAAGATACTAAAGGAATAGGATAACTCGATAATCCATCGTGAATTGATGGCTATTTTGCCTGGGGGAGGATTAGCATTGCACTAAAAAGCCATGATCGACTTCCCGTCGGCTTGTGACGACACGATGATCACGGCGGCAGTAGTGGTATCGACTAGTAATGATTGTGCGGTAGAGGAGCTGCGACAATACCACCAGAACTTCTCTCAGGTTCTTTCATTGGTGTAGTGACAACAGAGAGTGGCGGTGGCTGCGGTCACTTGCTTGGCGATTGCGGCAACTATTAGCTATAGCGACAGCGGCAGCGGCTGCGGTCACTTGCTTGGCGATTGCGACAACTATTAGCTATAGCGGCAGCGGCAACGGCGTAAGAGAATGATTTGTAAAGAACATCAATTTTTCATACTTTCATTTGGCATTAGAAGAAAGATGTATAAAATAATTATCGACAGTAAAAGTTGCATTAGCACAATTAATAAAATTATTATGAAGTACAGTTTTTCTATATCTCGTCTAGATGATATATTGGACATGATGGTTGGTTTCATTGAATTTTTTGATCAATCTTAAGAGTGGATACCATTAGGTCAAAATTAGGCATGAGGATGAATGAAAAATGGCTTTTAAAACAAAAGATGATTTGTATGAATGGTTGGTTATAACTTTTAGGTTATCTAACACTCTAGCACATTGATGACTTATACATTACTACCTTTTATTGTCATATTCATTGTCATATATTTTGATAACGTTCTTATTTTTAGTAAACCCAGGGGAGAACACTTGGATCATCTTTGTTAGATTTGTCAAGTTCTTAGAACGAAGAGCTTATATGCGAACCTAAGGAAGTGCGCATTTATTATTGATCGGGGTTATCTTCTTGGGTTCCGTAATCTCTCTCAAGGGTGTTTCTACTGACCTTGGGAAGGTCAGAGCCATATCTATATAGCTAGTACGTTATAATATTTTCGACGCTTATAGCTTTCTAGTTTTCATGGTTTACATCTGGGGATTTGGCACCATTGTAGCTTGCCATTGACTGCCTAAAGAAAGGTGCATTTGAGTTGATAAAAGTTGCTGATATAGCCTTTATTGAAATTAAGGCATGTATATTTAAGACTCCTGTACTAAGACTATCAGACTTTTCTAAAGTCTTTGAAATGTCCTGTGATCCTTCGAGAGTAGAAATTGGTGGAGTGCTGCGCCAAGAAAGTCATCATGTGGCTTTCTTTATTGAAAAATTAAATGAGGCTAAGCAAAAATACTTCACATATAATAAAGAGTTCTATGCAGTAGTTCAGATACTTAAGTATTTAAGACAATATCTCTTATTACTAGCGTTTGTCTTTTTTTTGATCACGAAGCTCTTAGCTATCTGAACTTACAAAGGAAACTTAATTACAATATGCATAATGGATTGAGTTTCTACAAGGTACATGTTTGTACACAAGCATAGAGTAGGAGTTGATAATCGAGTTGTCGACGCTCGTAGTCGTCAAGTCCCTTTATTGTCCACTATGAGTGTTGAGGTTGTTTGTTTTGGCAAACTCAAAGAATAAATCGATAAACTCAAAAAAGCCTATGAGGATTCTCTACTTTGGGATTATCTATGTAGCGTTATGAGATGGACCATCTAGAGAGCATCTTGATTATCTCCTACTAGATGAATATATCTTTCGAGGATGTGCCTCAGTACGTCCGTTAGAGATTTTAATGCAGGACATCCTTAATATTGCCTACACTAACGAAAACACAAATATTAATCAAAAACTTTGCACGGAATGCTAATTATGTATTTTTTATGTATTATGTAAATTCTCTCATTTTGTATGTAAAAAAAAGAGAGAGAGAAAAAATGATTAAAATAGAAAATAAGAAAAAAAAAGAAGAAAAAAGATGATAAAAAATAAAAAAAAGAAAAAAATGAAAAATGAAAAAAATGAAAAAGAAACAAAGGGAAAGTGGTAGCGCGGGCCTGTTGACCAACGTGCGGCCTGCGCCTACCATTTCACCGGTCCGTCTCTATTTTGCTCCGGGTTTTTCGCTGATTGACCAACGACGATCGCCCTCTCCCCCCTCTATAAATGGAACTTATGGAGGCCATTATGGGGGATCTAAAAGTTCAATTTCAGTGATTTTTTGAGCGTTGAGCTCTTGATGCTGTGGAGAACATTTCTGATAGCACCCTGACGCCAAGGAAGGACTCGAGGCGTCCTTGTTTCGGGGAATGGTCGAAGGACTGACCGCTGACTCATCACCATCCCGTATCTCTGTATTATTTTCTATATTTTATTTTGTTCTATTTGTAATCGGTCTTTTTTATTCGTATTTTCTTGCATCAAGCTTGTAATTTTTATTTTATACTTTTCTTTCTTTTGTATTACCTCTACTTGCAAATATTCATTGTGGTACACTTTTTATGTTGTTCATATTTTTATGCTATTATTATTTTGTTAAATCGACTACATACACTCGATAGACTACATCATGCATATTTTCTAGATTCGTCAAACTCTTGCGTAATTTTATTTTCCTGTATGCGGTATTCTTGTGTATGTAATTTACTTTAACATTATCACTACGAAACTCATTAAATTAACTACGAAGATAACTTTACTTGACTTTATCGAACTTAAGTTAGTTTTCTTTGAATTTTGCAAGGAGATTCAATTGCATACATACTTAAGACAAGTACTTTACGTATCTTGTGCGACCGTTCACACGTCGTACCTTCATCACATTTAGTATCAGAACAGAATATTTACGATTTTTAAATCATAAAAGATCTTGTCAATAAAAATTATCATTTAAGTTTTATTAAATATTTAGGCTAAAAAAATTCTTATTGACTTTGACCATGCCGACTCGGAGTTGGTTAACTTACCAAGATAGGTTGACCGAACAAGAGTGTTACACACTTTTTTTAGAAATAAAAGAGCAATTTGAGGAGTTACGTGCTATTGAAGCCACCATTGCTGTGCAATGACCTTCATCAAACCAAACAGAAGCCAACATCGTTGAAATAGGTCTAGAAGAAGGAACTCATATGTAAGTAAATGCTTCAGCTGAACATAGAGTCCAAGTAGTAGTTGATGAAGATGACCACCTATTCTTGCCATCGAAAAATAAGTGTTATATTAATTTTTAGTTGCTTGAAAATTGTCAAATGGTCAACCTACCACTTAGGTATGAACCTTACATTGGGTCATACTGATATGATGACACATATACGAGGAGACTTGATCCCTATCTCACAAGACAATTACGAGCCCCACTGCTGCGGCATCAGGCACTTAGAGATCCCTACTATGACCACCCTCTACCATGTAGGAACGATTACGGAGTGGACTGCTATTGGCGACCTCCGGATGAAGATGACATCACTCGAAGAGTAAAAATCGATCCCCACATCTTTGATGCTCTCATGGACCCAAAGGTATTCATGAATTAGCTCCTTGACGTGGACCTTTACTTTAAACGAGTATCCATGTCAGATGAGTGACAAGTTAGGTTTGCTTGCATGAAACTCACGGGTTACGCTAAAATATTTTGGATCAATCATGAGAGACAACTGCAGAGAATGGGTCATCCTTTTGTTGAATCTTGGGACGAAATGAAGGAAATAAAAAATTAAAATAGCTCCCTTTCACTTATCGCACTCAACTTTTAGACGAGTTTACAACCCTTTGACAAGGAAGTTGTTCTGTCATCGATTATATGAATTGATTTGACAAACTAAAAATTCGTTGTGATCTCGTCGAAGACCCAAGCTCGACTATCGCCCAATTCAGAGTAGGTCTTTTTTCAGACATTCGATAGGAGATGCTTACCTGTGACATTTTCACTATAAAGGAAACTTTTCGATTGGCATTACAACTAGAATAGTATTTAAAAATATCGCAATTTTGAAAGCCTCCCACTTCTAGAGATACATCTAGTTGAATGCTGTCTCAAAACAACCACTTCTCACCAAGGGGGCCAAGTGAGTACCTTTAATGTAAAAAGTAAATGCATTATTATGACTTCAAGCTCCAAAGTTGGACATGTGACTTGCTTTACATGTGGCATGACTGGGCGTTATGCCAACTCTTGCCCCAAGAGGAGTCTACTTATTGATGATACGATCTAGGAGGAAGCCGCGGATGATGGTGAAAACACCATTATTCCTAACCCTGATAAAGGCGCGAGTAATGCCGTAGTCGCTTTAGAAGAGCAAACTTTGGCAGTCATGAAATGTGTATTAGCTACGCCTCGTACAAAATCAGACTGGAAACACACATCTATCTTCTAGATGTATGTTAAATGCGAAAAAAAGTCATGTAAGCTCATTATTGACAGTGAAAGTTGCATGAACATCATTTCTGCAACTGCTTTAACTAGGATAGACCTCACTGCGGAACCCTACCGTCAGCCTTAGCCTTTTCTAGTCTTCTCCCATCTACCACCTAGGATAGTACGAGTTGCGGCTCAGTCCCCAGCAACTCGATCCCCTAGTTTAGCACACCTACGAGTCTTACTCCGCTAGCGTCGCTATTATGTTCACCATTACTACACCACATCACTAGATCCATCGTCCCTGAGGCTATATTAGATAAGCAAGATATTACAGGTACTAATGACAACTTTTGCAGGTATTTGGTCAGGTGGCGCTGTCTCTCACCCGTCGATGACTTGTGGATTATGCTCCACGACTTACAGCAGTTTTACCCTGACTTTTGGTAGACTTACTAGCACTAACACTTGACGGAGTCGAGTTCTTCAAAAGCGGGGAGTGTTGATGCAGGGCATCGTCGTTATTCCTTGCGCTAACGAAAACACAAGTACTAATTAGGAACCCTACATGGAATGCTAATTATGTATTTTTCATGTATTATGTAAATTTTTTTGTTTTATATGTTTAAAAAAAAAGAAAAAAAGAGAAAAAAGAAGAAATGATTAAAAAATGAAAAAAAACAAAGGGAAAAGGGTGGCGCGGTCCCGTTAACCCGCGCCGACCCATGCGGGCCCATGACCGTGCGGCCGAGGCCTGGCCATGATTTCGCTGGCTTGCCTTTATTTTGTTCCAGATTTTCCGCCGGTTGACCGGTGAGTTTGATCGTCGGCCCTTTTTCCCCTCTATAAATGGAACTTTTCAAGACCATTTTGGGGATCCAAAAGTTCGATTTCAGTGATTTTTCGAGCGTTGAGTTCCTGTTGTTGTGGAGAATATTTCTAGTGGCACCCCGATGCCAAGGAAGGACTCGAGGCATCTCGACTTTGGGAAACAGTCGAAAGACTGATTGTCGACTCGTCGCCATCCCGTATTTCTGTATTATTTTCTATACTTTATTTTGTTTTATTTGTAATTGATCATTTTCTTTATTTGTATTTTCTTGCATCAAACTTTTAATTTTTATTTTATACTTCCCTTTCTTCTGTATTACCACAACTCGCCAAATATTCATCGTGATGTATTTTTATGTTGTTCATATTTTTATGCTGTTGTTACTTTGTTAAATCGACTATAGACACTCGATAGACTATACCATGCACATTTTCTAGATTTGTCAAACTCTTGTGGAATTCTTTTTTCGTGCATGCGGTATTCTTATATATATAATTTACTATAACATTATTTCCACGAAATTCATAAAATTAACTACAAAATCAGCTTTACTTGACTTTATCGAACTCAAGTTAGTTTTCTCTGAATTTTGCAAGAAGATCAGATTGCATACATACATAAAACAAGTACTTTACGCATATTGTGCGACTGCTCACACGTGGTACCTGCATCAGATTCATGATCTGGGAGTTGGGAACTTCATGTCGAAGGTCATGCTGGTTATTTCGGGTGAAACAAAATAGGCTGTAGAAAATCAATTTTATTAATCAAGCATCAAGAGAGATATAGCATGTATTGTTTTTTTTTAATATATAAATATGGCACGTATAGTTGCTCATTGTAAAACTCGTGCTGTTGCAAAATAGCTTGGGCTTGAAAATTTACTTAATTATCTGAATTAATCTATTTAAACATAGTGTTAGAAAAATTTGCTCAATCGCTAAATTTGCTCGAGTCTATAGATGCTCCTTTATGATTTATTTTTTTACTGATTTTGTAATTTTTATTATCTTTCTTAACGTAAGGAAGTTGGTGCAAGTAGAATTTTTACACATAGGTTAACATGGTTTACTCCAAATTAGAGCTACATATGTGGGCAACAGCAAATGGAAAGAAAAGTTTTGAATATGAAATTAAAGATGGAGGCAGCCGCTATTCAAAATTCACAAGACATTCTTAGCTCTAACCCAAAGAGAACTTAAATATATATGCCTAACTGGACTGGGTTATTTGGAAAGGACCTGGTAGAGCCTATGGGGTTTGGATACAATAATTTTTGACTTGATCAAACCTTAACAAATCGGTTGATAAGTAGGAAATCTAAGATATCCTCTTATTATTATCCTGAAGTTTGTTACACATTATTTATTATAAAATGTGGTCTAGTCCACTTTTGGGAATATCAAAGAGCGGCCACCGCGTGAGAACTAGCGACAACCACCGTTACTCGCTTGGCCAATGCCTGGGAGATCATTATTGGGCTTCTTATTCACCGACTGCAAAGGTAATTTTGTAGGAATTTGAATGGCAGGGTACCACATCATTGAATCGTAGACTTATGGCAAACAGAGTCTGCACTCTATGTTTGACATATCATCACATAGCGTCTATTTGGATGGACGGATGATTGTAGATAGATTTGGAAACATGCATGATCATTGGTTGGTTAGCTTGATTAAAAATTTTCATTCAATTTAGCTGATTAATTTGAATGAGAATCTTTCAAGTTTGAGCGGATTTTATTATGCCCAATAACCTATCATCATCGTTAAGTCAAATAAATCCAAAATTACATGTCATTTAATAACAAATATGCTATGTGAAAATACATAATAATGGTCAGTTGATCACTCCTCACCCAAAATAAAAACATAATATAAATGTCCAAATTCATGAATGCCTACTATATGAAAAATGACAAAATAAAGATGACTAGGCCACAATATATTAATGACAAATCTGCTGAGATTGTTAATGATGTCGATGAAGACGATATCTAGTGCTCCCTACATCACTATGCTTCCACCTTCATTCGTCTCGACCCCATTGATCGCGCTTGCACCTATTGCTTTATCCATCTCCACTGGTTTTTCTTTCTTCTATGTCGCAGTTCCTTGAATCGAAGCACGTTCGTGCTCGTGATGCTAACTTCAAGCCCAACCTATAAAACTTTGGTTTTCTTTGACGGTTTATTATTTCTAGCATCTGAATAGGTTTATTTGCTCAGTTATGTGAACTTAAATATTATTGTGTTACTTGTTATTGTGTTACATTTATGTAAAAATTCTATTTTACTACATAGCTTGGCTCATATTTGTTGAAATTGCATTGCCTTAATTTGTTGGTGAACTGTCTACTTCTTATTCGATCTTCTTTCCTTCATATTTTAAATCGATTTTTTTGTGAGTTTCTATTTTAGTCATCACGTGGTTATTATCAAAATACACTCTTGTTAATTTTATGAACATTTGCTACTTTCTCTATAATTTTTGAATTAGAGTCGCATTTGCATATTGTTTTGTATCACTAAATCATCATCGAGTTTCTTCTTCATCAACTAAGGCGATTTCGTAGGAATGTGAAAGCAACCATGGAATCAAGTTTCCTCTCGTCGTTGTATTATTTTTTAACTATCGTGATTTCTTAGATTTATGTGGGTGTGATTTACTTGTATGAAAGATCTTAGTTTTTCGTTGCATATTATTCTGAACATAGTAAATAGATAATTGATCTAGTTAAATTCAAGCAGCTCAACACTTGATTTATGACACCTAATCTGTCTCAGGATTGTATGGTCATTCATTGATTCTTATCTAATCTAATACTGTTATGGAGTGTTTTTCTTTTTGTTTGAGACAAAATGCTGTTATAGAGTTAGATTATTGGTTTTGTAGCAGATTATAGTGGTCATGTTTCTGTTGCAATTCAGAGTAGTGAGATTCTGAAATGCTTATCCCTTTGCAGTCCCGAGTTAGTTCTTTGGCTTTGATACTTGGGGGTTGAAAGCCCATCTTTGCAACATCACCCAACGCTTTTCATGTACTATTGAGGGAATGTGAGGACTCTTAGTCAAAAAATTATTATCTATTGTAGAGGGATTAACATACTGATTAACCATTATTAATCTGCTAATCTTATCTTAGTCATCATCATTTCTTTTTTCCTTTTGGTTAAATTATGTATATATCCCTCAAATTTATGTGAATTAAATGTCTGAACTCCCATTCTTTAATATTATATATGGACCTGCAAATCCACTACGGGATTGTCTTTGTTGTGTTTGTGGATTTTTGTAGTCTATATATAAACTGAAGATTTGGAGATAAATTTGTATTATTTCAGATTTCATGGTATGATTATCATGCTGACACATGTTTGACTAATGACACATCTAGTTGATTCGAGTCTTTATTTACAAATTATTCTCAATATGGTACTTGATATAGTTAAAATTCATGCAGTTCAACACTCAATTTATATGATATCTAGTTTGTCACCTGATTATATATAATCACGCATTGATTCTTATCCTCTCCAATGCCATTATAAAGTTAGTTTATTGGTTTTATAGTAGATTATAGTATTGTCATATTTCTGTTGTAGTCTCTAATGCTTCTCCCTTCGCAGGTGTTTGAGTTCCAAATTAGATCATTGGCTTTGATCCTTAGTGGTTGAGAACTCGTATTAGTCTGCTAATTTTAACTAATTTTTTTTTTATCTATTGGGTAAATTATGCATCTATTTCTCAAATTTATATGATTTGCATGTTTGAACTCATTCTTTACTATTTTACATATAAACCATAAGATTTTAGGGTATGATTATTACATGCTTTGACTAATCACCCAATTTTTCTGCTTCCCATTATTTTTAACATAGTTAAAATTCAAGCAGCTTAACACTTAATTTGTATGACATCTAATTTTATCATGTCACATTAATTTTTATTTAATCCAATGCTATTATTGATTTTATAGCAGGTTAGTGGTCCAATGAACCGGAACGTGGTCCGTTGAGACTGGACCCGGATCGCGAAAACACCGAGCCGCCCTCACCCCTAAAACGGCTAAACCCCCGGCACCGTCGAACCAGACTTGGGTTTAACTCCACTATTTTTTTTTTCGTTTGATTCACTGGGTTTAACCCACTGTTAACCTAACCTCACTTTTTGATCGCTTAAGCGGTTAATTAACCAGAACTCTCGGATCCTTCCCTATATATACCCTATTTCCCACCCCCAGTCGATCTCGTTTTCTCTTTACTCGTCTGGTTGCCGGCGATTGGTTATGAATGAGCGCATCGACGATGAGCTGCAATGGTTGCCGAGTTCTCCGAAAGGGATGCAGCGAATCGTGCGTCCTCCGGCCGTGCCTGCAGTGGATCGAGAGCCCCGAGGCGCAGGGCCACGCCACCGTATTCGTCGCCAAGTTCTTCGGCCGCGCCGGCCTCATGTCCTTCATCTCCGCCGTTCCAGATCTACACCGGCCTGGTAAAAACCCTAATCCTAACCCTCTCCCTTCTTCTTCTTCTTCTTCGCTCAAGATCCCGAGCAACTGAATGCATCTGCCATCGTCTATTCAGCTCTGTTTCATTCTCTGCTTTTCGAAGCTTGCGGGAGGACGATCAACCCCGTAAACGGTGCCGTCGGGCTTCTGTGGACCGGGAACTGGCATCTCTGCCACGCGGCGGTTGAGATCGTACTGCGAGGAGGGACGCTGCGGCCGTCGCCGGAGCTGTCAGGCTCCATTGCCGACAGCTTCTCAGCGGAGGAAGACGGGGACGGCGATCTGTACGCGCACCATCAGATCCGATGGTATTCACACCCTAATCGGCGAAATGACACTCCATCTGGTGATCGTCCCCTACGAGTAGCCGATCTCGAGCTCTGCCTGAATCCGCCGTCCGCCGTCGCTTCTGCTAAAGAACAACGGTGGCCAGGTACGCCGTCCATTGTTTCCGAGGATTCCTTCACGACCAGTGCTGACTGCAGGACGGGTGAGCGATCCGGGCTCCTGAACCTCTTCGTTTGATTTGGTTCTTTTCTGATTGCTTCCAACAGATCGGAAGAGCATCTCCGGCCTGGAGCCCAAGGAAGGAAAACGGTGACAATTTATGTCCGATTATGTTTTTGAACTGGAGACAACTTTCATCTTCGCTCTTCCCCTTTTCCTCCGGCGACCGCCGCCGTCCATCGGCATTTCCCATAATTTTCTCTGCCCCAGAAATGGAATGCATCACGGCAAGGCTATTTAATGAATATAATTCTATCTATTTAATCAACTATCAGATTATCATATTAATTTTTAATGAAGAATGCTTCGAAGTCCTTCAAGAATGGGTTTTAAATTTAAATTCAGTAAAATTTTTATAGGATTATATAGTGTTCTATACATAAAAAGTTTGATTTTTTATGTGATAATAATATTATTAAAAAAATATAATGTTAATTTTAATTTAATATTTGAAATTATTTATGAAAATATATATTTCACAATTCATTTAATGTCTGTCAACGGGAACACTTGATTTGATAGATGTCATTGAACGCGATTTTTAATTAATAATTGAACGACTCATTAAAAAAATCTAAAATATAAAATATGAATTGCTATTTGCCTACATCCACAGTAGGGCAGACCGTCTTCCGAAAAAAGGGGAGCGTTCACGTGGATGCGCCGACTAAAGCCCCAATGATCGAGGAGGCGCCGAAATCGTTGACTTTTGAGTGACATTAGAGAGAGAAAATGTCGGCGCACCCACGTGATGTCTCCAGCATAATGGGACCCCGCGTTCATGGAGCGGCACCTAGTCAAGGTCGTCCCCCAAAAAGGACAAAATACCCGCCGCAGACCTATTGTGGTGGGAGTCGTTGATTTATTAACCATGGTTAACTTAGCTTGGGATGTTTTGCAGTTCAGTCCCTTCATAATATGCAAATTCTACTTTTTATTTGGTTAGATATCAAATGAATCTGTGGGTCAGGCCCACGGATCCCTTCACCGAAGAACAGCCCAATACTTAAAAGCCCAATTTGATGAGCTGGGTGTAGCTAGAAAAGAGCTTCCCAAATCAAATCAACCAATCATGGAAAGAGAGAGAGCAAATGAGGATTGCTAATCAGTAAGAAACGTCAAGGGCCAAGAACTGTTAGAAGGCAAGATGAAGTCAACTCAAAGGGGCTTGACAAACATCTCAAGGTAAAATAGTTTTATGATTTTGAGGACGTATCTGAAGTCAAATTTTAACATTCATGTGGAAGGGAAAAGGAACGAAAAAAGTAGGTTTTAGCATTGACACTACCTTAACTCGAGATAAAACCATTGAAATTTTCAAGGACAAGCTTCGAGACCAAGACATTTGTGACACGCCGAGAATTAAATGCAACAATATTGAGGATGATCTTATAAGAATAGGCTGCACAGTTTCTATAACTAAAAGAGTTGTTAAGATGCGTTTTTTTTTTTTTTGAATGATTCATATTTTGATCATATTCACCCATATAAAATGAGAATGGTTTATGGCTTGTTGAGGTTGTTGTTGACATAAATTGAATGGTGATAAATAGTCTGAGGCTTGTTTTCACTTAATTTGCTTCTTATATTTCTTAATTCTTTGAAAAATGAGAGTTTTAAGTAAGATTTTAGATCAATTTTATTTTAATTTTTATAATTTTTTAATGAAGCATTTACACGTTATTTTATAATTTTAATCTTGTGAGGAGGACAATATGTATGTAGCATTCAAAGTTTAGAGTGGTATGTCAGTAAATATCTCATTTTTAAAATAAAATGTAACATAATTCATTTATGTTAAATTTATCATTAATAAATTTAATAATTTTTTAAATAATAATATTATTTTATTAAAAATTATATATGATGTAAATAAAATAAATTATTATGTTGAGATATATAAGAATGTAACATTAATTAATTATTATTTTAATTTATATATAAGATTTGAAATAACATAAATTTTTTTTTTAACTTTATGCAATATGCAAATTTATGTTTATAATTATATTGTAACATTAGAATTTATTTATGATATGATCTAAGAAAAACATCTAAAATCATCCTTAACATTTATCTATTCTGCTTCAAAAAAAAAATTATTTATTCAACATTATGAGGACGTGAACGTAGCCAAATCATTTGTATACTCAATAACAAGTTTTCTGTATTATATATTATTCATTTAATCTCTCTTAAATGCTGATTCTTCTAAACTTTTTGATGTCCATATCTCATTACCACATCATATCCCAAAAGCATTATTTGAACAAATAAATTTTACTTGTGGTTGTGTTGTTCTCGTTTAGTTTTTTTTTTTTTTGAATAATTAAACTCAAGATATCAACCTATCACACCTAAAGAACACATTTTCATCAACCAAAATTAAACGGTGGATACTAATTTTAACTCCAACAAAATTACAAAACCTGATATTCCATTGTTTATTCTATTAATTCTGAATCTTCTATAATGCATTCCCTTTTTTTAAGTAATCCCTAATGCTTCTCTAATACTTACCATTATCTCCAACGAATTATCACCTGAAATCTCAATCAACTTTAATTAACCATTCTGCCAAGAATTCAACGCATACATTTACTATCACTCATTGCAGAACATTACTGGATCTCAAACCCACAATTAACACTTAAATCAAGACAACAATTTGAATCAATTCAAACCCGCCATAATTGAATCCGATCGGAACTGAAATGGGAGCTGAAAATTCTTGGGTTGAGTAAAAACACCTAGACCCAAACCTGAAAAGTTTGACAACCCACAATTCAATAAATCCTGGATTTACGAATTCAGTGTATCTTCATACCTTGAAACGCCCTTTTTTTTTTTCATTCTTTTTGCAAACAAATTTATACATGATAGAAAAAGGAACAGATATGTACACAAGCCTTGGCTTTGATTAGAGCAAGAATACAAGGACCCTGTATACAGCTGCTGCAGCTCCTGCAGCACAAAATGGCTATTCCTAAGGTGATTTGCGTACAGTAAAATACATGAATCAGCCAAAAGGTATTGGTTAAAACGAAACCCATATTTGCACCCTACGAAGACGATCCTTTTTATTGTTACCTTTGGTCCGAGTTGAGTAAGAAATAAGCTGATATGTTGTTACTTGTTTGCAGTCATGGAGACTGTGAAGGAGACCGCTCTACCGTTCGTTTTAGTTGAAGGAGATGGCCTAGCAAGCTAGATTGCTTTACCTGTTACAGAAAGGAACAGGAGGGGGAAAAAACAGCAAAATTATCTTGGTTACAAGTAGTAAAAAAATAAAAAAAATTAGGACTTGCATCAGAGATTGCACCGAACAGGACCAGTTAGAAAGGATACATGAATCGATCCCAAACAGCTGGGATAAGGTTACTGACAGATGATGATGATGAGGTGTGTATGAACAGGGAATTGAGGGGAAGGAGAATACTTACATGTAATGCTGCTAATGTAGATAGGAGATCCCTGGATTGATCTAACAAAGCTTGCTCTTGTTCGGTAACTTTAATGAGTTCGGAGGCCAGGGAGCTCGTGCCTTCTACCTGCGAGGAAGAATTGCGCTCGGATTTAGATACCCTTAAAAAATGAGAAAATATGAACTGCTAAAGTTTAGAAATGTAACAAATGGATGATTGTTTGCCGCATATAATTTAGCTAGTAAAATAAATATGTTGGACATATCTTTGATCTCTTGCTGTTAACCTAAACTTGCTAAAGAATCACCTTAAGCAAATAGTACAAGACCTTTCTACAGATCACTCCAAATTTCTGCATAAGCTGAATACAGATTTGCAGTATCAACAATCAAACAGTAAGGTAAGAATAAGAATTTTTGGACAGATATATCATAAGACCGATAGGGATAGAGTAAAAAGGAATATACTAGAAAAGAAATGTCTAGTCGAGAAAAGGTAATGGAAACTAGGTTGCGTGGAATAACATGTACAGCATAAAATACAAGATACACTTGTAAATAAGGCTGTTTTAACTTGGCTCGAACATGGAAGATTAATCAAAAGATGCATAAAAATTTGGAAAGAATCGAGCAATTTTTATGACTCGAAACTTTTATTAATTCAATCTTGAGTTGGTGTAAGATCAGATGGAGTCAGCTTGAAATCAGATCGATTACAAAATTTGACAATAACTATATATATAACTTGCTTCAATATATTAGTTTTTTTCTTAATAGATGACTATATTAAAATTTTCTTCATAAGCTTTATTTAAATCCTATTAATTGAAGATTAATTTTTTATTTCTATTTCTAACCATTAGGTCGAGATAAACAACATGATTTAATTCGATTGAATAAATAAAGACATTTTTACCTAACATTTTAATTGAAAGATCGAAAATTAATAAAAAATTAGATCAACTTTTGCTCGGATCGAGCTTCAATGGAAAATAAATGAGCCAGGCTTAGCTTAAATCAAGATTAAATTAAACTCTTCTTATTCATATTTTGGATCGGATCGAGATCGAATCGTAAGCCTTTAATTCAATTTTGAACTAAGGTCGAATTGGTTTGAAATCTGATCGCTAACAGTCCTACTTGTAGGCCTCGTTTGGTTCGAGCTTTTTTTTTTGACAAAAGAAAAAAATATTTTATTTTTTAAGTTTAATGGAAGAGAAATTTATTTTAATATTAGAAAGTGTGCAAAATATGAAATACTTTAAAGGGTAAATTGCAAGTAGGTCCCTGTTGTTTGATCGTTTGTGCAAGTAGGTCCAACTTTTTTAAATTGCTCAAATTGATCCATTAGTTTTAGGTAATGTGCAACTAAGTCCAAAATTTAGTTTTGACAATAAAAAAAATATATGAAATGATATTTTTACCCTTAAAATTTTCTCTCTCTAGATCTCTCTCTCTCTCTCTCTGCCCCTCCCTCTCCCTCCCTCTCTCATGATTCAGTTCATGGCTCCTAAAAGATATCATCTTTTGGGTCAGCTCCGGTGGGCGATATCGAATGTGAGGTTTCTCCTCTCCATCGAACTCCGACAGTGGTTCCTCTCCCCCGACGTCGGAGGCAGCAGGCAACAGTTCTGACTCAAAAACCGGCAGCGGTCAGCGCCGGCCCTCTATTCCGTCTTTTCTCACTTGCCGCAGCCCCTAGCCCCGCCGCAGCCCCTCAGATCCTCCGTCTACTTTCTTCACACCATTATTCTCTGTCAATTCGGACTCCAAAGCAAGGCGACGGTGATTCCGTATTACGCCGCCGATGCCGCAGGAGGCGCCGACAAGGAGAAGAACAAGGGTGATTTTCTTTCCTCTGCGGCAGCCGGATCTCGACCACCCATTTCCCCCATTGCCGCTACCTCACTCCTCAAAAAAGAGAGAGAGAGTGAGAAAGTGAGA
This sequence comes from Apostasia ramifera, assembly GCA_019297695.1. NCBI lineage: Eukaryota > Viridiplantae > Streptophyta > Magnoliopsida > Asparagales > Orchidaceae > Apostasia > Apostasia ramifera. Next base: position 92,134 of record JAEMOT010003878.1, on the reverse strand, counting down.
GAGAAAGAAAGAGAGAAGAGAGAAAAATTTAAGGGTAAAAATGTTATTTCATATATTTTTTACTGTCAAAACTAAATTTTGGACCTAGTTGCATATTACCTAAAACTAATGGACCAATTTGAGTAATATTCATAAAATTGGACCTACTTGCACATACGATCAAACAACAGGGACCTACTTGCAATTTACCCTACTTTAAATTCTAATATTTGTATTTATATTAGATATGAAATAAAGTTAATTTTTATAGTTGAAATTTGTGTTGGGTAAAAATTTTGCCTCGAACCAAACGAAAGATTAGATAAATTGCAATGAACACCACAGACAGCATCAGCTAAAACCAACTTGTGAGATAGATTCATATAACCAACCCCCTTTTTTGAAGGTTCCCGAATAGTTAAGTTGGGGCTATTGATGACCATCGTGATGCATCAAATGTTAATTTGAAAATTAAGTGTCAAACTAGTGTTAAAAGAAATTAGATAATAGACGTTAAAACAGCAACCTTTGACAGACAGGTGCATATTGAAACTCCCATGGCTTGCATCACATCTACTGCTGACACAATAGCATCTTTCATTTCTTGAAAATCTATCTGTGGATAAGAAAGCAAAAACTAAAATTTTTACCTCCTATTATTTTTCCCTTTAATATAGTCCAGAGATAAAGTATTAGCCTCTCATCATCAGTTATAAGGGTCATACACACCTTTGCTCCGATGATAACTGGAAGACGGAGAGTGCTAGCTTTTAACGCTTCAGTTGATCCTGATAATGAACTTGAGTGCTCCTTTTCTAGAAGATACCATTCCTCCAGAAAGATCATCTGAAGCCAAAGACAACAACAATAACAACAACAATTAATGTGTAAGCCAAAGAAATAATAAAAAAAGGTCGCCGTAAAGTAGGTATGATATTTTCTTTTTTCAGCATTTCTATCTGAAAGTGTACAGAATACCCAGCAAGTGAAAAATGCAAATCAACTGTTCAATAATAGATGCAGAGTCAGAAACGAAACCACCAATAAAATTATACTCTTGCTTTTATCTTGTAGGACAAGGCATATTTATCAGAGAAGTCCTGAAGTTAAAATACATAACAAAGTTTTAAGTTGCTAATCTATAAGTAATGAAGTTGTATTGAGCAATGAAATTATTGTTAGGTAACATAAAGCTTTATGTTCTTCTGGTGAAATGCGTTTAAAAGTTCACGAGCTTAATGTTCTTCCGGTGAAATGCGTTTAAAAGTTCGCGAGAAGATATTTACTTTTATTATAATGCATTATGTAAAAAATTACACAACCAAAAGCTTGGGAAACATGTAGTTTTAAGATATTGACATGCAGTAATAACATATTGAGGAGAACATTAGCCTAACCAAGCATCAAATAATCCCAAACAGCACACATCTTTACAAATTGAGCAATTATTTTATGAAACAATAAGAAAATTTCTATATTATTACATTAATAATATCAAGAGCCAAAAGCTCTGGTTGGATTATTAAAAGAAAATAAAGAGTCAACACCCCTTGGTACCATGTCACCCTCGCAGAGTTAAAAGAAAGTTACCTTTAGCAAGAACAACATAACAATAAATGCTCATGCACTACATTTTCAATTTTATATATTGAGTACCATCTATAAAATGAATCTGTAAACTTAAAATAGAAAAGGATCTTCTGGTTCACTGCAAAACGTTTGTAGTATAAAACAAACACATGCAAAGTATTTAGAGCAAATTTTGAAGTAAATGGACAGTGAAGCAGCATATATGCTTGAACTATACCATGAACTAACCTTATTAAGTGCATATGCATTCCTGTTACTTTAAGCTTCAAGCAAATGCAAACGACACAAGCCAGCCAAATTCTAAATAAGTTATAGGCATAAATGATGAGGACATCTTTACCGTGTACAGCCTGGATCAAATTGCGTTATAATTGTCGTAATAGACTGATGCAGAGTTATTTTTATTTGAGTAATCCCCTCTATAAATGGCGTTTGTAGTTGAACAATTGAATTAGGAATTGTTTGACAATATTTGAGTTTAAGTTCATTGTATGATTTTGGAATGGTTCGATATCACGGAAGGGAAGAGAACAGATCTTAGCTGAGAATCCTAGAAGCTCAAATTATCCATTGCAAGGAAAGAAAAAAAAGGAAAATCTAGACGACTACAACATCCTCCTAATGAATCCTAACTAATCATAATTTCAATCCAACCACGCACTCACGTGTTAACTCCACAAGAAGCATCAAATTGGTCTGATCTTGAATAATTTATGTCAACTTCTACAAACCCGTTAGTATGACTAGGCTTCACCTCAACAGCAAGACTGTTAGCAAATTGGGTTCCCTTGTAGATTGATCCAGATCCTCCTAAGTTGAGGAGTTGGAATACCCAGGGATTGTATTCTTCTTCCCATAATCAGTTTTTGCCTTTAGTTTTCCAAAACTCATCAAATTAGGTACAATTTCTTCCTTATGTTAACTATTTTTGGTTAATTAAGGCCAACTGAAATTATGATTCATTAGGAATGTTTGAGTTGACACTAAATTTAGAGATCTGAGACTTTTATTTGAGATTCTATTAAAGCTGGTATAATTCTGAGAGATTCCAGCTTAATTCTTGCTCTTTAGGTCTGATTTATCAAACTTAATAGATCATTCTAATATAATATAGTAAATTCTTATTTGTTGTCAACCCAATGTTATTTGAATTATTAATTGGTTTGACGCTTTAAATTGCGGGATTGAAATTTCTCGATTTGTATAGAATGATTATTTGAAGATAATTGTGTTTATTTATAATTTATCATTAAATGCACTGGGCACTAATTTTGCATCTCAAATTTGTCTATCAGTACATCAGTTTTGGTATCAGTCTAGGTTAGGTTAAGGAATTTCAGGGTGCCTTAGTACATTTATTTTGCATTTCATTTTATCTGCTTTTATTCAATGTATTGTTTCTGTATTAGTCTGACAATCTATTTTATCATCTAGTTTGTATTGTATGACCACTATTCTAAAATATAGTACCAGACCCAATTCCTTATTCCCACTTGATATGGATGCCGAGTTGAGGGATATCCTGGCTAATCATGGCCAAATAGGATATTCAGATTGACATCTTGAGGTTAGGAAGTTCAGTCCAGTCAAAGGAGTCCAGATCATCCATTGTAGACATGGGGTGAAGATTAGGAGACTTAACCACCACCAAGTTGCACACCAGCAATGAGAAAAAGCGATCATGATGAGAGCATCCTACATAGTGTTAGGTAGAAGCTCCTAGTTTTGATGGTACACTAGATGTATAATGGCTGCTTAGATGATGGGTTGGGCTGGCCAGGGGCTAATATGTACCACAAATTAGTGGAGCCCTTTGTTTAAGCTTAGGAAGGCTGTGTTTGCTAATACAAGGCTCAACAAGTAGGCTAAACTTTGTTAGGGCTGCTTAATGAACCAGGTTTGGCTCCCTAACCAGTCCGAATCAATTCCTGTATAATAGGAACCGGGATCTAGCTGAACTGGATCCATACCAGTTCTTAACTGAAATCATCTCAATTCATATTAAAAGAACTATTCTTAATTATAACATTATTTAGCATTAATTATGCCGTGTAAGTTTTTCTATAAAAAATTTTATGTTATAATTTTTGAACATGTATGTTTTTTCCAAATTCTAAGTATATATCCATTGAAACAGTTGTTTTTTAGTTTGTTTATTCATAAATTTCAATTAATTATAATTAAAACCTGAACTAGTCTAGATCCAAACTGATTCAGGCTGACTAGTTAAAATTAGGAATGACTACATATAAGTATATTAGTGACGGCAACTCTATTGAGTTAGGTGGATAGTTTTAGAAGACTTTCCAGCACAGATGAGAACAAAGTTTGATTTCATTGATGATTATTGCCTGTATTTGTCGCATTAACGCATTCATTTATTCTCTACCACTGCAAACATATAAGTACAAATTTCTAGAATAATGATAAGATGATTATAGTTAATTATAAAATAAAGAAGACTTATTTAATGTTTTGAAAGGAGATTGAGTAGAATGTGTAAATTTTGTAATTGCTATTAGAATGTAGGTTGGACGTATTTTTAATATTTCAAATCTTATGGTTTATTAGAATCCATCAATAATATTTACTGAGTTTTGAGTTTTCTTCCTTCCTTGAGATTGAACCTACACATGAATGGCTAGCTAAATCATTGTTATAAAGAGCAAATTGGATAAATCCATAAGCAACATATAAGCAGGCACATATGTAAGAAGAAGAGTCAATGAGGAACATATAAATAGGAGCAAATCAAACAAATTATTATTATTTGATTGAGTTATTTTATTTTAAGTAGGCATTGTTTGATCCAATACCATCTGTTTTAGGGTAGGATTAGCCCTTCTACAAATAGCTTTTATAATTGAACAATTGAATTAGACTCTAATTAATGAAGTTTGAGTTTCACTGCACTGCGTGATTTTGGAAAGGCTCATCAAAATAGTACTTCACTCTATCTACCTTGGCTTGCGATATTTTAGCAGCATAAACATCGATTGTAGCATCTAAATCAACCTTTTCTATCACAGGGCCAATAACAGGAGATTATAGAAGCAACTTATCTACTGCGATCTGTTGCATGCTTACTTGTCTATAAAATTAGTTTGCAGCTGAATTACGAAATCAATAATACAATTTTGTAGATGAGTCCAAGAATAACAGCTTAGAAGATGAAAATGAGTACTCCAAAAGAATTCTTTGTAATTATGAAAAATGTTTTTTTACCACGAAATATTTGAATGAGCTAAAATTGTTCTATTATAAAATTTTTCATTACTGTTAATGAATTTTTTTTTAAAAATCATATTAATTTATTGTAAAATTTGGGTCAAGCGTTGACTGTTATTAAAAAAAATCTCTTAGGGGGCAAGGCCGCTTTATGGCAGCACCATTAACATTGCCACAGCTTTTTAAATTTGGGCAGCACCACCTACATTTTCAAATAATAATAATAATAATAATAATAATAATAATAATAATAAGACCCGACTTGGCGACCCGGCACAAACCTAAAATCGGACCAGACTTGGACCAGTTCCAGGTTTGGGTTATTGGTTTCGGAGTTCAAAACTAGATTAGACTAGTTCCAAGTCCATCCGAACCTGGAACTGGTCGGACCGGATCGGAACAAGTCCGATTCGATAAGCAACCCTAGCTAATTGATAAGTTTTATTTATCAAATGATCCATTTTAATTTAAACATTAAAATCAGAGAAATCCATATCATAAGAAGCAATAAATTTTGCATTGGTTGTCACTTGTCAATCAATCACAACCCTTTTCATGTATTTGAACTTAGGACTAACAATGCTTTAAAAATAAACAATAAGACTTAAAATAAACAAGGTTATAATTTATTCCATAACAATCAACCAATTGTTTTTAGCTGTGTAACAAATGTAAAACTGAATTTCTAAGCAAATAGAAATTTAGCTCAAACTAGTAAATTTAAATTAATGATCACTTATGTCGCATTAAATGTAAAATTTTGCTTTAAGATCTCATATATACCAAATTGTATAAAGGTACAATATCATAGATAAGAAATATATATTGTAGGTCATAGGAGTTTTACTGACGTTGCTTCACTATAGGCATAACATATTGTTTAGACCAAAAAGTTCGTGCAGCCTTAGACATGGGGAAAATTTTGTCAAATGCTCTTTGCCTTTTATGCTCCACTAGAAAACAAATTTAAATCATATGCTGGTATTATAAATTATTAGCAATTCAATGAATCATTACAAAATGGTTAGGCCTAAATCCCACATATTAACATCACACAAGTAGACTTCCATTACCGTACAACTTATAAGTGTAAAGTGCTTACATGTTCCCGAGGTATTGGGGTTCTTGCACAATTATCTGTGAAATTGAATTATCACATAGAGAGTTTAAATGTTTACTTTTGTTAGGTTCATTCATCATTTTCTAAGTTTACACGGATGAACCCTAGTATCTTAGGGACCAGCATGGTTCATAGGAACTGATAAGAAATTTACATTATTTCTAAATATAAAGGTCAACTCCATGTAAAGATCAAGATCAGACTCAAATAAATTTTAACTATTATACAAGCCTCTGTCCCGGAGATACAATATACAGTAGATCATGGTGTTTCTCGCCTTTCAAGTACATTTTCAGACAAAAACCATGCTATACTATTACCCATAAATGAACTTAAGCATTACATGAAAAACAAGAATAAACTCAAAATTCTTTGGAATTACACAAGTCACTATAAACTTTGGGACATACCATGAACAAAACAAGTATCGAATATATAGAACATTAAAACAATATAATCTTCACTAAGGAATTAAAGCTGACTTGAAAAAAACTACTTCCATTTTGTCCTTTTCAAACTCTTTTGTTTATAAAAATGTAGCCCTAGTTTAATGTATGTCTTCTTTCTATTACTATAAATAAGAAAATCAAATACTAATGGACTGAAATTTTAGTTGGTTTTAACTGTCATATCTAATCATTGATACCCCAAGTTTGTTGTAGTTCTAGTGGTAATGGATTTTACAAGTTGGGATGGTGCCACTCAAACACAAAAGGATTGATGTTGGATGGTGACAAGTTGGTTAGCACCGAGCACACAAGGTAAAGATCATGTTCTTCATCATAACCCAATTCTAAACTTCTAAATACTTATCCTTCCATTGTGTGCATTCAACATTGGCTTGTCCTTGGTGAAACAGTGTCCTGTTTGTTTAAACTAGCCTTGAGCCTTCCTAATTATTTGTTTTGAAAAGGTACTTAAATATATTTTTTTGCTTTCTACACACTTATCAAAAACAAAACAGGCGTGGTTTTTCTTGATCTTTAAAAAGTCTATACTCAATGGATGAAAAATACTAACATTAACCTCATCGCAGCATTATCAAATAGAATAAGTCTTCCATACTCCAGTACACCAGCAAAACAGATGATCACAAAAAATGGACAGCAGTGCAGTTTACTGAAAAAGAATATGAAGTTTAATGGAAAAATTTACCTGTCCCTTGAGAATGGTACAAAGTTTTAGATATTTTTTCAAGAAGTGCAGCTTAATCTTCTTTTTCATAACTGAGTCATGCAGCTCTGAGATTGTTATCCATGCACTATACATATTTTTCTGATATCAATCATTAAAAGCGGTTCAGATAAAAAAAACAGTAGGATAGAACCAATTAATTTTTCCAGGAAAATATGATTATAATTCGAGCATTATGCAGAATTTTCTGATAACAATAACTAAAAGCGGTTTAGGTGAAAAAATAAATAGTATCAAAGACCAATTATAAGTGATTCAAGAAAATGTAAGATGCAGTGCATGAGAAAAAAGGCAATTGACCAGAGAGCAAAAGAAATTCATCTGCACGTATTAATGCTTGCACAAGAATCATTTAGCATATGTTTCAAAAATACCATGCAGAAAGAACAACATTTATATGTCATTTCTGTTGACAAGGGACTTCACCAAGTCACAGCCTGTCATCTAGTCTTCCTCCATCATTTTCTCCTCCGTCCAACCACAATCAACGGAAAAAAGGATCCATTTCAATCTTCCTAATTCCTTTTTTCACCAAACTTCTGTTTCCTTCATTATCCATAGATCCTGTTTTCTAAGTGTAGATTTGCAAGATTTTGAGCATCTCAATATTTTCTTGGTAAGTCTACTAAAAGGAATCTCAATTCCACAAATCTTTGCTTTGGATGTATCACTATTTTCTTGATCTTCTTCTAGGAGAAGTAAAAAGTACCGTAGGAGTAATAAACATCAATCCATGTAGAGTTCTTGTAACGCACATTATTCTTTTAAGTTGTACTTATTGAGAAATATTTATCTTTTATTTATTTACAAATTGTAACCTCCTTTCCATAAAAAATATATGAAAAAACTACATACATGCCACTAAAATCTAACTATTTTATATATTTGACACCAAAATCTTTAATATTACATATTGGTCACAAAAATTATATGAAAATTATAACACATGCCCAACTCATGTCACAAAATTGTGATATAATATGTAACAAAAAATTGTAATTTCATATAATTTTTATGATCAATTTTTAATATTAAAAATTTGGGTGTCAAATATGTAAAATAGCTAAATTTTAATGGCAAGTATGTAATTGTATTTTATTCTGACATTTTTTATTGTACTAACCTCCTAAATATAAATAGGTCACTTGTTTTATGAGGTGAATAGAATCTATTCTCACAAATATGGTATCAGAGCAAGATTAAGGTTTCACCTCATTTTCTCCTGGCATTCTCCTCAGTAGCACAAGTGGTAGCTCCGCCTCCTCAACCTTGTAGGCTCGTGGCATTCTCGCTAGTGCAGGCATAGTTTTGCTCACTTGCGTGACTTCACCCCTCCTCTCAAAAAGGACTGATATCATAGGTGCCACTTACGTTAATCCTTCTTCCCTATGACTCAACTATCGAAACTCTACCATTCGCCTCTACGGCGGCGGCATGACCCCCTCTCTCTCTCATGTCGTCATCCTTGCCTCCTTTGCCTCCATCATATCTTCGTGCATGCATTCCCCATGCTATGAATTGTCATCCAACCTTCCCTAAGACCTGCTTCTTCACCCATTGTTCTAAATCTTCCATCGTTTAGCAGCTATAGCATCCGGCTCAACCCTAAGAGTAGCGCCACCCTTCTCCACAAATGGAGTTGCAAGCTACAAGCTCGCTACCCTCTCCCACGTGCTTCTATTCATAACCAAATTTTCAGATTCGCATGTGCCACACATTATTCGTTGCTCCTCATTGCCTCTCGCAATGCTTCTTCTATAAATAATCCTGCTCTGCCTCCATCTATCTATAGTGTTGAGACTCTTGCCAAGCTAGCCTTTGCACGGCCTTTTGGAGCGCTTCACAATGTGGCCTCACAATACATCAAAACAACATCCAACTGCCCAACAATTACCCTCCCAGCATGTGCAATCCAAACTTTAAAACCAACATCAAATTATGTGGTTTGTTAGTTTTGCTCATAATTATGTGGTTGACAAGCTCTCTCCTAAGGCTACTCGATGCATCTTTCTGGATTACTCTCGAACTTAGGGTATTGATGTTACGATTCGACTATCTATCGCTGTTGATGTTGCTTTTTTTGAATCAACCACATTCTTCTTGAAGGATTCTATCACTCTTGCTTATCCTTTGATTCCTCTACATCCAATAGCTCCTATGCATGTAGATCAATCCTACAAGTTCATACCTGCAACCCTCGATCGATCTCTAGCCATTGCTATCAGCATCAACAAGAATTGATGAACCAATAGTTACTGATATCACTTTTGACTTATTGTCCCACCTATTACTTCCACTATAGATTCATCTTCCTTAGACTTTTTTATTGCCTTATGCAAAGATAAATAAATTACAACTTATCCTTTATACTCTCACATAACACTTACTATCTCCACCATTCTGTTCTATTGCTCTTACTTTGTCTACCATGAGAATATCTAAACCTACCATAAAGTACTATGGATCCCTAAATAGAAACAAGCAATGGGTACAAAAATGTCTGCTCTCAATTGTGGGACTTGGGCGTTGGTTACTCCTCCATTAGGTTTTCATCCTTTGTACTCTCACATAACATTTACTATCTCCACCATTTTGTTCTATTGTTCTTACTTTGTCTACCATGAGAATACCTAAACCTACCATAAAATACTATGGATCCCTAAATAGAAACAAGCAATGGGTACAAAGATGTATGCTCTCAATTGTGGGACTTGGGCGTTGGTTACTCTTCCATTAGGTTTTCATCCTGTAGCTTGTCATTGTAAAGCCTAGCCGGATAGATCGCTATAAGGCATGCCTTGTAGCGAAAAGATTTACTCAGATCATGGAATTCATTTGTTTAAGACATTTTCTCCTGTAGTCGGATTAAACTCTGTTAAACTCCTATCTTCTATTGATATAAATCAAGACTGGGATCTCTTTAAAATGGATGTCACTAATAGCTTTCTCTATCGTGACCTTTCTGAAACTATGTACATAGAGCATCTCCAAGGTATGTTGCTTATAGAGAGACTAAAGAATGTAAATTCACAAAGGCTATCTATGGTCTAAAACAAAATCCTTGAGCTTCATTTGACAAATTCTACAAAGTGGCTAGTAAGATTGGTCTTCAAACAACAATATAGATCATTCTATCTTGGTGAAACATACAATATAGATCCTAGATGGATATGTTGCTTACTAAAAATGAGAAAAAAAGGAGTATCTAAAGTCAAACAACACTTTGAAAAATATTTTGTTACTAAAAATCTTAGTAAACGTAAGTATTTTCTGGGAATTTAAATTGACTACACTAAGAACTTGTTTTGTCACAAAGAAATATTCCAATGATCTTTTAGAGAAAAACTAGAATCCTGTGATGCAAACCTACTGATACTCCTATAAATGTTCAGTAACCTATGATGATGAAACTTTAGAAGATGCCTCATTATGTAGACGATTCACAGGCAAGATGATATATTTGACTATTACTCGGCCTAATATTGCCTTTGTAGTTGGTATTGTTAGCCAGTTTATATAGAATCCCAAATAGATACACCTAGAGATTATATATCTTTCGCCTTTTGCTAAAGAATACACCTGGAGATTATATATAGAATACTTAGGAACATCAAAAAAATTCCTGGGAAAGGACTATTATACAAAAAGAATGAAAATCTGAAGTTAAAACTTATCCTGATGCTAATTAAGTTAGCTCAGTTAATGATAAGAAGTTTAAAGATTACCTCTGCAACCACTCTTTGGACCATTAGAGCAGCGTTTGCTCTTGCATTCACACACCTCCACTGTAAATGCCGGTTATGAAACAACCTCAACAAGTGAGCCTCTTCAATCCGATTCTCACCCTTCTTACTTCTTCTAACCTCAGCAGCAAAACTTATAATTGAAGGAGCAGTCGCCGGAAGGCCACATGGTGAGGAAACTGCCAATGCACCGTTTCCTCTTGGCAATGAAGAACTACCCAGTCCCCTTGATGGAGAGCCTACAAGATTACTGGGACTGGATGGCCTCACTGGTCTCCGGAGCGCAGGTGAAGAGGAACGAGGAGACTGCGTAAGGCTGTCAACTAATGATGGCCTGAGAGGAGCTAACTTTGACGTGGCTGAGCTTCTTGTGCCAGATAAGAGTAATGGTGTCGCACGGTCCGGTAAGCAGCGAAGCCTACCATTTGTCTCCTGCCAGAATTTGGCTGGCACCGTGAAGTCTCGGGGAGTGACCCGCGGTCCCAGAGGTACACTAAGCTCTGCGATCCCTGAATTGCTTCCAGATGAAACACTTTCTGTGTCTGAAGAGGCGAAGAGGTCTGCCCCATCTAATGAAACCCTGCCTGTGCCAGCGTCGCAAAAAACTGACTTCCGAAGCAACTGGACATTAGCGAGAAAATCCTTGTCTGAAGGGTAGTCCAGGCTCTTGCGTAGAAAGTTCGACTGCCGGCTTCTGGCGGCTGGCCAGCGGTGATAGTGGTCCGAGGGCCTCGAGTTTTCGCACTTGTCCGCCAGGCCGATGTTGGAGCTTCTGGCCGGCGTGCTGGGCCTCCGGCGTTCCGGTGTGAGTTTCCTAGCGGAGACCGGAGAGGCGTTTTTAGTTTTGCTGGTCTGGTAGAAGAACGACTCGCCTTGGAAGGAGACAGATAGGCTCCGCGTAGTAGTGCAAAGGGCCCTGGCGGCGGCGCCACCTCCGCCACGGGGATCTGCACGGGGGGTGGAGGGGCGGCTCCGATCTACAGACTGAGACCTCTTGGCGGCTGAGCCGTTGGCCAATGCAGACGGCGTCGACGGCCGTTGGTTGGACAGAGGGGAAGGAAATCTCCGGGAAGAAGAGGACGCAGACGTCGAAGAAGAGGTAGTCGTGTTCGAGGAGTAGGAAGTGGAGGTAGTTGAGGAAGATGACGAGGAGTAGGATGAGAGGTACCTGGAGGTGATCTCCTTGGTACGCGGCCGCCGGGACACAGCGGCATTGTCCTTCTCGGAGGAGGTTAAGGGCCTCCGTGGCTCATTCCGGGGCAGATCGCCCGATCTATGGACAACAGAAGTGTTCTTATGGACAGATGATGCAGCCGACGCCGTGGAGGCCGCAGCTGGTGCCGCGACCACCATGGTCCACGGCGAGATCTCAGTTCTCCCTTGTCTTGATATCTCAATCTATTACAACCCGTCAGCCAAAGGAAGGGGATCAGATCACCGCTCAGCGGCGCGGAACCTGGATACGGCGCCTCTCCGCCGCCGACCTAGGACTTTCAGGGAAGGATGGGAGCTGCCAAAAGGAAACGAGCCGCACAGTGGTCGAGTGGGAGAAAGAGAAAGGAGGAGCAGAAGTGCTTTTCGATTTTTCCAGCTCTTAATAATAAAAATATAATAATTATATATTTATTTGAAGAGAGAGAAGGGAAGTTGGAAATATAACCGCCGTTGTCTTGACGAAATTTTTTAAAATTTACAATAACTAGCTCATTATAATAATGAATTATAAAAATTTGCATTTTAATCATCATGAATCAACTTAGATGTATTAAAGTTAGGCTTCACCCCCCCTTAATTAAAACTTAGGCTTAATAAAATTAATAAAAATTAGTGTCGTAATTATGTCGTTAAACATGAAATCTTGAACATGATTCATTGATGGGAATAAAGAAAATATCAGTGAATCCGATCATGCAGGAAAAGAAATTTGAAAAATTAATTAAAAGTTTTTTATCTTTTTTTTTTAAATCATACTCATTTATTATTTTTTTCTATAAAACTATAGATATTCGTAATCAGAATTCTAACTTCGTTTTTGATTTTTAACATTAATTTAAATTTAATAAATTACAGTTTAAATAAATCTTAGTATATTTTACATTATATATTTTTAAAATAAAAATAATTTTATTTTACATCAAAAATAATAACTAATCATATTAATACTGATTTATTTTATTTTATATCATATGTAATTTTGAGTTAAAAATATATCTTAATAAATTTAATTTTAATTTGATCAAAAAATAACTTACACAAGTTATTTTTCTCTTTTTTTTAAAAAAAAAAACTTACACAACAAATTTCATTCTTTACATTAATTTCAGTTGTATAACATTATTTATAATAAACTCAACAGTATTGAATTGTTATAAAAATACCTTAGAATTCTATATAATATCCCGATCATAATTAATTGTCTCAATTTTAACTTAATTTCAAACGACTTAAAATAATATACTTTAATATATATTATTTAAAATGAGTATTAAAATAATATAAATTTACCCTAAAATCAGCTGGATATGTGAAATAAATTGAGTATTTAATGTTTTTAATATATAACTAATATATTTAAGCTAAATTTTTAAATATGATGAAGTCATATATTATTACACCTATGTAATGTATTCAAATGAAACTTTTTTTTTTGATAAAAAATATCCAAATGAAAGTTAAATACACTATAATAAATACCTAAATCAAGAATATTAAAAAAAAATCTAAATCAAGTAAATAAATAGCTAGTAACTAAACTTGATTAAATTCAAAAAATATCAAGAAACATAAATAAATTCTATTTGATACATTATATACCGTATAATAGCATATATCAAATTAAATAACATTAATATATTGTATAATAGCTGTACAAAATATATATTAAATTAAATTATATAATCACTTGCATTTTATGACAAAAATATACCTAATTTTGAATTATATTAATAATAAAAATAAAGCTAATTTATTACATTACAAATTCTATAGAATATGAAATAAAATTAATAGTTATATTAAAAAATAATATAGAACATAAAATTAAATTAAATTTTTATATTAAAATTTATTTAAAATGGGATATAATTTTTTTTTAATTAATAATAAAGTTTTTAAATGACAAAAAAGATTTTCATTTATCAAAAGAAAATTTGGATAATTTGGGGATTTTAGTAATTTTGAGGATGTAATCGCTAGGGAGGCAAGATTTGTAACACGATGGAAGTATGCCAAACAGTTTTCAAGATGATTTTCCTTTTTAAAAAAGGGATAATTACCTACATGTCACATAATTTAATTTTATTTATGTCATACTCATTTATTTTTAATTAATTACATTATGCACACTCAAAATATTACAAAATCTTACATACACACATTTGAGTTAAAATTTAATTAAAATCTATTTAAAAAAAAATATTCTGTTAGTAAATTATTAAAATTATATTTTTACTCTTAATAGTATATACTTTTCTCTTCCTCAATACCATATTAAAGCACTGATTTGTCCTAAAATCAATTCACATCGCGGATGTCTTCTTCCTTTGCCGCCACCTAAATATTAAGGTTTTAGGATTTTCACTCAAAATATATTTAAATATCCTTAAAATAATATGATGAATGGCTCAGATTTTTTGTAATTTAATTATAGTTAGGTTATTGAAAAATTATGATTACTCATTATAATAGAAATAAGTTAAAATATATGTATGTAAGATTTTATAATATTTTGAGTGTGCATAGCGTAATTAACTAAGAATGGATGGGTAAGGTATAAATAAAACTAAATTATGTGGCATGTAGGTAATTATCTCTTTAAAAAATATATGAATCGTTGTGAAATGTTCCTAAAAGTCAGGGCCCCCTATTATAATTTCGCCGAAATTGCAGATTCGACCGTTAGCCTGACCGGGTCCGAGAACAGAACCCAAATCTGGGATTGGGCTCGGGCAGCTCGATCGGGATGCGTGCACGATGGGTCCGAATCCCTCTTAAGAACGGGTACTTTTTAGTTTTTTATTCTTTTTTTTTGGGCCACGATACAATTGTCATCAATCTATGCGTGATACGGTACCGGTTCCAAGAAAAATAAATAAACAAATATTAGTTCTCATAAATAATAAATTATAATTTTAGTTAATCTGGAGCTATTAATCAAACCTGTAATTTATTTTAAGAAAAATTTCATACATATCTCTTAAATCTGCATAAATTACAAATTTGAACTTTCGTTAAATATGGACTCAAAATATATCATAAATTAAACAAAATAAAACAATCTCATTTGATTAAAGTCATTGAGGATTCGCGAATTTATATGTAATTAAAATGTTTGAGATCTAAATATGTTATAAGATTAAAGATATGATAGAGTTAATTACTGAAAAGTGTTCTATAATTATTATTTAATTTATAATTTTTAAAAATTTATTTAAATGTCTTAATTTTAAAAATATTATAATACTAAAAATTTCTATAAATTATACGATTATTAAATAACAAGTTTATAGTAATTATTTTTGTTAGCGTCTAGAAAATATTTTAGTTTAAATTTTTAAAAATTTTGTTTTTACTCTCTCTCGCTTCTTCTCCGTGCAAGTGCGTGCTAGCGCATGCCTACGTAAAGGGGGCAAGTTAGCTGGCATCGCCCTTTTCTTTCGGTGAGGCACTAGTGGCAAAATAATGGATGACAAAAATATAAAAATTTTAAAAAATATTAAATATAAAATTAAAAATATATTTAATTTGACGGTGGAGAAACTTTTTATGTAATATTGAATAAATTATAAAAATATTTTAATATATTTTTAAAAATTATAAATTAAATAATAATTATGAGTTAATTACAAATAACTTTAAGTAAATAACTCTATATATAAATTTATCCGTTGATTTTATTGATCAAATAATTTTTTTAAATAATATTTTTGATGAAAAGTTATCAGGTAGAGAGACATATTGTTATCCATATGTATAATTTTTTTTTTTTTTTTTGATGATCATCATGACAAGCTGTTGTCAATAATAATAAGAATTTTATAAATTTTGATGTTTTAATAATAAAGTGAGCTTAGGAACACCTTAGATTTATTGTGTTAGCAAGGTTATATCATTATTTTCAGATTTATAATATATTTAATGTAATGTCACAGTTATACAAAACTAATATATTTTATAGTTATTTAAAAATAAACTATACAATTGGCTCATTTTACTATATGAAATTAATACTATCAAAGAAAAACTATATGAAAATAACTATTTTGTTTATAAAAAAAAAATTGTAATACTATATGAACACAAGCTATCCAATTAAATTGAATATTTATGATCGAATGTACATGTATTTAAATATTTTACTATATACATATATATAATATTGATTTTACTTATTGATTTCATAAATTTTTTTATCTTATTAAAAATTTATGATAATAATGTGGTAAATTTAATATTATCTAGTTCTCAAATAAGTTCCTTTTTTATTAAACTAGAAATTCTATAAATATGTATACGTGCTTCCCTTATTTAATTAGAGTTTAAAAAACTCATAAATTCTTTAAAAAATGTTTTTATTAATATTTTCTATTTAATTTACATCATACAAAAATTTAAATATTAAAAATTTATTTTATTTCACATTCTTCATAAATTTTAATTTTAAAAAATAATTTTATTTTATATCTAATATAATTTAAAATAATAAAATAATTTGTATTAATTATCAGTAAGCCCATATAATTAACTTCTAATTACACTTTTGTTTGCAAGTCTTAAAAACTTATTGACATCTACTGAATTCCTACAATTAATTTCTAATTATTTTTAATTTTTATAATAAATGAACTGTATAAAACGAAAAAGAACGCAAAGAGAACAAAAGATAATAAGGAAAAAAAAATGCAATATTATATATTTCTCATAAATGACTCGAAGCATGAAAATAAACTATTATTTTCTATGTGACCACATTATCATATAAGAATTCTAATTAAATTTTAAATTTATAGTCATCTATAAAAGCTACGGAGTTTTTTTCGAGAAAAAAAAATTTGAGATATGCATGAAAAATTAGTACCTGTGAAATGAATGTGAAAGGAAGAAAAAGCTTCTCTCTGTTTTTCTCCCCCTCTTCAATCTATTTATATGTTTCTCTATCTTTTTCATTCTCTTACTCTCTTCTTTCCCTTTACTTTTGGGTCCTACGTTACCTCTTTTACAGATGGGCACAGCACATCTCCTTTTTAGTTTAAGTTTTCTTTTTATTTGATTTATTTTTTATTTATCAATGTCAGTTCAAAAATAAAAAAAAATTAAAGCCAAGCAAAAATTTTATACCAAAATGATATTGTAGAAAAAAAATCTAAGCCAATAAATAATATTTATCACTTGTATATTAACAACAGAATTTATTATTAAATTATCAGTATAAAAAGTTGCTAATAAATATTTTTAATAATCTCTCTCTTACATAGTCCATATATAGTTATATTTTTTTTTATAGAATGAGTTTTTTAATCCATCAAATGTATATACATCAAGAGTTCAATTAATTACCTCGAGATATTATGTAAGTTACTAACTTTTGGATCAGTCAATTATAGTAAAGCCACTAAAACTTAGGAAAGCCTAACCACAAAATTTTTTGATTCCAGTTAAACTTTTTAGGAGGAGTATAATATCTTGTAATTCAAATGCAGAAGTATTATCTGTTTTGACTTTAAGGAATTATATAATTTGAGTACTTCCCATAAAGTCTTTCATCTCAGTATTATTTTAGTTTAAGCATGTTTAACTGTAAAATTTTCTATCATTAATTTTACGACTTTACTAAAAAAATATTTTTACTATTTTCGGATCATGTGATGTATATATACTGCTCAGGAACTCTCCTTCCTTAGTTGATATGAGATGATTCATTTTTATATTTTTTTTACTTAAAAATCTACCAAGAGTCGCTTTTTGTTCAAGTGATTTCTATTCAATCACAGACATTAATTACCTTGGCGATCACTCTCCGTTTTTTTCTAGTCCGAGCCATCACAAGGAGAACTACCAATGATCTTAAGTTGATCCTAATAAATAAATAAATAGATACCCAAAATCTTAGAACAACATATAATAGCCATAGCTTATTATTAAACTATTAAATGCAAAATAATTACTCCTATATTAATATTAACTTCTATCTTCATGACTATTTTTTAAACAACATAGCAATACAAATTAGCTATAAATTTTTAAGATTTATAATATGTTATATTTTAATCTATATTTTCCTATCATAATGTTCACATCGAGGAGTCATATGTTTTTCTTTTATCCTTTTAAATGAAGATAAGATTTTTTTCAATAAAATTATAATTATATTTGCTATCAATAAGCTAACTTAAGTGCATGATTACATAGATTATTCAACATTTAAGCTAAAGAAAAAAAAATGGTAACTGAAATGCATGATGACGTAGATATGACATCAAATATTCAACATTTAAGTTAAAGAAAAATAAAGAAAAATGCTTCGTGAAGCCATTACCAGTTCCAAGCTTCCAGCTACATGTACTGCTGAAAACAACGGAAAACTGCCCAAATATTCAACTTCAGTTAAAAGTTTGGGGCCCATCATTTTATACATATTATATATATTAAAAATAATATTATAAATTTACTTCTTCATTTTATGCTTATATTTATTTCTTAATCTCTTCTATATAAATTATTATAATATATTTATATATATATATATATATTCTTAATTATATTTCAAGAAATTATAAATATATATATTTTTCCATATATCGAGTTAATTTCTAGTTGTATCAGTTTTTTTTGAGCGAACTACATCCGATTGGAGAAAAATTAAATTGATTTTGAATTAATCAAAATACTAAATAGTTTTGAGCGATTTTTTATTCTCACATAAAATTGGCACCCTAGGCCTATCTCGAACTTTAATTATCATCTTAATAAACATCACTTCCAATATTCGATAATCCCATTAGTCCTAAGTCGATATGCCAATGCATGAGCTAAGTCAACCCAAAACACAATCTACACGGTTTAAAACATAAATACTAAACATGTACCCAATCTCACGGCAAGATCAACTGCAAGAGATAACAGTCATCATACATATAAAATGTTATTTTTTTTTGTTGAATCGATAATTAAAACACGTCCGAGTCTAAGTTAGATTTAGAACAAACCCGATTGGAATCAAATCTTGATCCGATTTGATATATCGTGATAGATCTAAAAGAAGTTATTTTAGGTCTTGACTTAATCAGCCTGAGGTTAGTCTAGACGCACATTGTCAAGAACATTATTGCAGTCAAAGTTAATCCACTCGATATTTTGTGAAAACGAGAAGGCGGTTAACCCAACCATTTAAAGGATAAGAGGAAGGCAAGTATCCCTCATCATGTTAATAATCTTGTAGGAGTGGAGACGTTGAACGATGTGAATAAGAGATAATTAGAAGGAAAAAAAGATAACAAGATGGATTAGCCTTAAAGGAAAATATTGATTTGCATTCCTCTCATTTGTCTGTAAATAGTTTATTTTCGTTTTTTTTTTGAGCTCTAATTATAATCATATATAAATTAGGAAATTCGATGGGGGATAAAACTCACAATTAGACATACAACATATTAAATTCTAATCAATTCAAAATCAATTTAAATTTAATTCAACTTAAAATCTATTAGACACATACAAATTTTAGTGACAATTTAAGTTCGGTTCAACCCGTCAACTTATTTATCATAATTTTTAAAAAATTAAAATTTAATAAATTCAATGTTTTTGACTAATCTATACCCAAGCTCATGAGAAGAAATTCAATTGCTATTTTCATTAATCTCAATATTAAAAAAATTTAAAATTTCTGAATGTTATAAAACAAAATCAATTAGAATATCAAGATTTTTTTTGTAGAATTTGAAATGAAGAGGCAAAAAGTTTTTAGGAAAAATAAAAGAGAGAGCCTGCAGAACAGCTCAAACATTTTATTGTGCATTCTCTATCACAATGTTCAACGATAGAATTTCTTAATATTGAGATAAAGGTCAAACCAGGAAAAAAAAAATTCAAAAAACAAATTTATTGGGGAAAAACAAAAATAGAGAGAGAGGGACTAGAGAAGGCGCCACCGAGACCACCATCTTTTGATTGCTTCAGCTCCAAATAATATCAGCTAGCGATACTACAAAAAAAAATATTAAAAACTGAAGTTAACAACCTCATTATCAAATGGGAAAAATAAGTGAGGTAAAAAAAAGTAATAATAATATTAATTCATCAGTTATTTGTAAGGAATCAAATTAAATCAAGAAATAAAAAAAAAATGAAAAACCAATATTTATTTTATTCTTAAAAAAATCTCACAACAAGATAACAAAAATATACTTAAATGATTACCATTAACAGCCAGCCTAAGAAGGGAGGGATTATTGTGTTCAATTAATCAAATGTTCGGCCGCCCAATCACAGCCCACAATGTATGCACGGAGTGGGGCTCACCATGCATGTGGCAAGTTGTGATTGGGCGCCAAACATTCAGTCGGGCCGAATAGGTTTAAATTTTACCTTCAATCTCATAATTCTCCAACACATTTTATATCCATTAGTTAAACATGATTAAAGTTGAAAATAAAGAGGGGTGTTTAGGTCAATACTATCTAGATGTCTATATTATCCTCAAACTATTATTTGATTGGTCTACTCTACAATATTGCATCTGTATATTAACAACCCTTCAAATTTTATTTATGCGAGTGTCACTTTGTAATCTTAAAAATTACATAAATGCCACTCAAGTTAACATCTGTTAAGAATAAACAAAATATGTATGAAATATTTCATATATAGGCCATCACTAGCCAGAGTCGTCCCACAATCCTCATCGGGAACCCGCCATTGTAATCTAGCCACCGCTAGCTGCTATCACTATCAGTCAACCACCAAGGGCCGTCGGACGCTATCACCGAATGCCTCCATGGGTGTTAATTTAGGTTAACCAAGATAATATTAACAGAATGTCATTGCTGAAAATGTCATCGAACCCAATACTCCAAATAACATAACACCACATAAACATTATACCAAATGCCCCCTGAGTCATAATTCATAACTCATAAGTGCCTATAATGACATTAGTTTTAGATTCACATTCATGCACAACAGCACCCAGCTACCTCATAAAAGGTTAAATTACCTTCTTCAGATACAGTACAGATTATTCCTTATATGTGGAAAAATAACTTTAAAATCACGTAAATTCGTTGACAAAGAAGCAAATGATCGAAAACGCCACATCCCAATGCATGAAGTAAGATGATATCATGACATTAAGCAGCAAATTCAATCAAACTTGAAAGCGGCAAGTTTGGAAAAAAGTTCTAACAGCTGGAGATGTAACAGTGATATTGTTACCTTAATGAAGCCAATTTCTTTGGCATTGCTTCGGAAGCACTGCCTGCAACACATAAGTCCATACTTGCGGATCAATCCATGAGAGTTCCCACAAACTCGACTGCAGGTTCCAAAAGATCCGATCATTAGACAAACTACAATAAAATTTCAGATCGTAGACAGACATCTCTAGACAATAACATGAGCTGCATCAAGCTGGCTTCAACTTGAAATCAAGATTTCCAAGTACGAATCGAGTTTGATTTAAAACTATCAAAATTTATTTGATTTTAGTCGATTTTAAATCGACTTTCCAGTTGATTCAACCAGAGTATGTCAATGAATTAAGCAAGCATCCTATATATCTCACACTAACACTTAATGAATTTAGATTTATGAATGTACACATACTTTTACTTATTTAATGCATACTATCACACTGTCATTTTTATAGACCATTTATTTATGATAATGAAGGGTGACTAACAGTAAAAATCACAGAATAGATTATAAAAGAAAAACATTTTTATTGATCTTAAGATAAAATTACATAGGTTCAAACACAAGGCAAATCTCTCAGGGTAACCTTAGACTAGAGTACAAGAATACGAAGTAATCAAACTGGAAAGCAAAAAGGTAAACATTAGTGAGGCTATACGGAATATAGGGAAATATCATCTTTGAGGATTTACATTCTTCTTCTGGTAACAAACT
The DNA here is from genome assembly GCA_019297695.1 of Apostasia ramifera. Classification (NCBI taxonomy): domain Eukaryota; kingdom Viridiplantae; phylum Streptophyta; class Magnoliopsida; order Asparagales; family Orchidaceae; genus Apostasia; species Apostasia ramifera. Next base: position 70,156 of record JAEMOT010003878.1, on the reverse strand, counting down.
ACTTACCTGAAAAACAATAGGTCAGTCACGCAAACAGAGTAAACGACCTCTACCTCATAATAGGCCAGGTAAGATTTCACATCTCAAAATACCAACACTTTAGGATATCAGAATACCTTATAGTATCATCTTATAATATTGTTATGTCTCATGCTTTGCATATAAATTTATATGTAATAGATTTTATATAAATAAATGATTGAATCAGCAGATGTACATCACTAATGTGACAACAAAAATAAGTAGATACATCACCAATGTGACAACAGGAATAACACAATGCAAGTACATCCCCCACACAATGCTACACGTCCAGAAGGTGTTTCGTCAACCATCGGGATCCCAGTGCATCATATCATCATATATCTTAACAAACATGGGTCCAATATAACATAATATAATATCTTAGCATAAACCCCAACATAATATCGACATCAAGCCATGCAGAGTATGCAGAATGTAACTCAGAGAATATATTTGATATCTTGTATATTAGTTAATTTAATTTAATAGCCACGATATTCTAAATTTAGTGAAAATCGTTTATCTGGATAAGAGGTAGAATAATAATTCACTAGTGGATGCTGTGTCTCCTAATTCGATTAATATTATTCTAATTGAGTTCAAAATGAAATGATCACTATTGAGTTTAATAGGTTAACTTAAGTTAAACATGCTGGCTCAGGCTACATAGGTGCAATCGAGTTAAGCAGTCTAGTTCAGATCTAGTGGATTAACTCAAAGTCAAATAAGTCAATTCATGTCAAATGGGTCAAGTCGAGTCACAGGTCAAGCTAGGTCAAGTGGGTCAACTCGAGCCAACAGGTTAACATAGGTTAAACAGGTTACACGAGTTAAGCAAGTTGACATAGATTAACACAGGTTAAATGGGTTAAATAGGTTAATCACAGGTTAGATGAATTAACTCGAGTTCGGGATACTTACCTCTTCTAGTAGAGTTTCGCCGCTGGAAGAATAAGAAGAGAAGTGGTACCAAGATAGACTAGTGTATTTAAGAAAGGGTAAGGGATATAAAAGAAAAGCTAAGGTTGTGATTTCTTCTGAGAGATCTGAAGCCTATTTATAAAAAAAATGAATTTAATAAGGTGGCACCTGCTGGTTGGGGAGAAAGTAGTGAGAAAGCTTTTCATTTAATGGAAAGCTTCAGGGAAATTAATATTTTTATAATATTTTATTTACATAGAAGCTTGATAGATTTAATTTTTAATGCGATAAGTATTTTAAAATCCTCAAATTATAGATATACTTATATTAGATCAAAAAAATATATAAACAAATATTAACAGGTATTTATTAAGCGAGTTATTACTTATTCCCTCACTTAAGAAATTTAGCCTCCTTAATTTACCTGAACAGATGTGGGTACTTATTTTTCATTGATTTCTCCGTCTCCCAAGTAGCCTTTTCTACCTTATAATTTCTCCACAAATTCTTCACAATTGGAATAGTGCGCTTTTAGAGCATCTTCTTTTTTCGATCCAAAATCTTAACAGATTTCTTCTCATAGAATATATCAGATTGTGAGCTTAGCAGCTCATATTTCAATATATGATCTGGATCAGCTATGTACTTCCTAAGTGATGAGATGTGAAAAATATCATGAATTCCCGCAGCTTTGGGGATAATGCGAGATTATATGCTGACATTCCAACAGGTCGGATGATTTCAAAGAGGCCAATGTACTTTGATTTAAGCTTCCCCTGGATACCAATTACCAAACAAATAGACACCTTTCTTTGGTGATATTTTCAGAAATATGTGCTCTCCAAGTTTGAAATAAATATCTCGGTTCTTTGAGTCAACATAGGTCTTTTATCGACTTTGGGCTGCTAAAAGCCATTCTCGGATCGTCTTGATCCTTTGCAAGGTGACCTCAATAATTTCTAGTCCCAGTATTCTTCTTGTTCCAACATCGTCCCAATACAAAGGTGACGTAACATTTTTTGCCATATGAAACCTGATACGGAACCATTTTAATACTTGCGTGACAGCTGTTATTATATGAGAATTCCATCAAAGGTAGATGTTTCTTTCCAATTTTCTCCAAAATTCATAACACATGCTCTCAGCATATCCTCGAGGATTTGAATCGTTCTCCATCTATCTTTGGGTGATATGATGTACAGAAACTAAGTTTCGTTCCAATGACTTTCTGGAGCTAACCCATACCTTGAGACAAAACGGGAATCTCCATCAGATATAATGGATGCAGGTGCCCCATGAAGCCGTGTTGTTTCATGGCCAAATGTTCAAGTGGATGAGTCATCATGATAGGTAGAATGTAGACGAGTTTTGTTAACCTATCCACAATTACCCAGATAACATCATATTTTTTAAATTTTGGTAATCCACAAACGAAATTCATAGTGATATACTCTCATTTCTATGTAGGAATTTCTAAAAGTTGAAGCAATCCTCCTAATTTTTAATGTTCTGTTTTAACTTCTGACAAACCAAATGACTTACAAATTCAGCAATATCATTTTTCATTTCAGGCTACTAAAGTTATACTTTAGAGTTAGGGACGTACATTCAATTTTAGAATCGGAGAATACGATTAGATCTTATCATAAATTCTAGCTTGTCTCCTTCCATTATGTTCTAAGTAATCTTAACAACCTCCGAGTCTTCTTGCTGTGCTAGTCTAATCTTTTCATGTAGATTTGAATGAATAAAGAAATGAGCTATCATTCTTCTATTATCATGTACTCGGGTCTCCAACTGTAGTTGTTTTATTTCTTTTATAAACACCTTTTGATTGGTAAGAGAATTACTTACAATTTTTTGACTAAATACATTTGCAACTACATTAGCCTTTCCCGAATGATATTGAATGTTCACGTCATAATCTTTTAACTTTAACTATCTTCATTGTCTTAGATTTAATTCTTTCTGAATAAAAATATACTTTGGACTTTTATGATATGTGAAAATTTTCATTTTGCTCTATATAAATAATATCTTTAGATTTTATGAGCAAAGATAACTCCAACTAGCTCTAAATCATGATTAGAATTAACCTCATGGGCCTTCAATTGCCTATATACATAAGCAATAACTTTATCGCTCTTTCAGTATTTAAAAGTAGGATGATCTTCATAATTTTAACACGTTACACTACTATTCGTCAGTGTCCCTTCTTCCTTACTTTTCTTCTCGAAACTCTCTCATGCTTTTTAGCCTGCTCATGGCAGCGTTTTTCTTTTTACGCCACTCCCGATCTTTATTGATATTTTGCTCGTGATTAGTGCCTTTTGGTATAATTTAGTATAATCATAAATTCTCATGACATTTATTTGCTTCTGAATGTTTTCTATAGACTATTTTCAAATCTCTTCGCCTTTTTTTGTGAATCGATGACTGGATTAAAAAGAGCAATAAATGCTGGTTCATATTCCATGACAAACATAAAACTTACTTCAGATGAATGAAATTACGTAGTTTTTTCTTTGATGATAGAAGAAAAATACTATTTGAAGAAGTTTTCTTTGGTCTACGTTGGGTGCCATAGGTATGTTAGGGTTCATTTTTAATTCAATGAGGCGTGTGACTGCGTCTTTCCTGAAATCAAAAGCATACAATGAATAGGTAAAGTAACAGTTTTAAGGTAAGTCTAAGGTTACTTATAACCTATGCTTTAATACCAACCTATTACACCCTTATTTTTGTAGACCATTTATCCACGATAATAAGGGGTGACTAACAGTCAGAATCATAAAATAGATTATAAAAAAAAAAGATATCTTTATTGATCTCAAGATAGAATCACATAAGTTCAGACACAAGATAAATCACTTAGCATAACTTTAGACTAGAGTACAAAAATATAGCAATCAAACTGAGAGCCATATGGAATGTATGGAAACATCATCATTGGAGATTTGCAGTCTTCTTCTGGCAGCAAACTACTTACCTGAAAAATAACAGGTCAGTCATGCAGACAGAGTAAACAACCTCCACCTTACAATAGGCCAGGTGGATTTCATAACTCAAAACATCAACAGTTCAAAATATCAAAATACCTTATAATATCATTTTTTCATCTTATAATAGTGTCATGTATTATGCTTTATATATAGATTAATATGTAATAAATTTTATATCAATAAATAATCAAAACCAGCAAATGTACATCACTAGTGTGATAACAGACTCAATAGATACATCACCAGTGTGACAATAGGAATAACAGAATGCAAATACGTCCCCCACACGATGCTATGCATCCAAAAGGTGATTTGTCAACCACCGGGATCCCAACACATTATATCATATATTTTAGGATACATGAGTCTAATATAACCCAGTATAATATCTCATCATAAAGCCCAACAAAATATCAATATTAAGCCATGTAGTATGTAGAATGCAGCTCACAAAATATAGTTGATATCATCTTGTAATTAGTTAATTTAATTTAATAGCTACGATGTCCTAAATTTAATGAAAATTGTTTATCTGAATGAGAGACAGAATAATAATTCGTTAGAGGATGCTGAATCTTCTAATTTAGTTAAGATTAAGATTATTCTAATTGAGTTCAAAATGAAATGATCACTATTGAGTTTAATAGGTTAATTTAAGTTAAATATGCTAGCTCAGATTACACAGGTGCAATCGGGTTAAGTAGTTTGGTTCAAGTCAAGTGGATTAACTCAAGTCAAATAGATCAATTCGGGTCAAACAAGTCAAGCAGATCAACTCGGGTCAAATGAGTCAAGTTAGGCCAAACTGGTCGACACGGGCAAAACAAGTCGACACAGGTTAAATGAGTTGACACAAGTTGATACGAGTTAAATGGATTAATATGGGTTAAACATGTTAATCACAGATTAAACGAGTTAACTCGGGTTAAGTTAACCAAATCGAGTTAATAAAAAAATTACTGAAAATAATTTAAACTCAGTCCGGGATACTTACCTCTTCTAGCAGAGTTTCATCTGCTGGAAGAAGAAGAAGAAGAAGAAGAGAAGTCGCACCAAGATAGTCTAAGGTATTTAGGAGAGGGTAAAGGGATATGAGAGAAGAGCTAGAGGTTGTGATTTCTTCTGAGAGATCTGAGGCCTATTATAGAAAAAAGTGAATTTAATAAGGTGTGACTCGTTGTTGGTTGGGGAGATGGCAGGTGGGAAAAGGCAGAGGGAAGTTTCTCATTTTCATGAAAGTTAATATTTTTATAATATTTTATTCACATAAAAACTTCACAAATTTATTTTTTAATGCGATAATTATTTTGAAGTCCTCAAATTACAAATATACTTATATTAGATTCAGAAAAATATATAAACAAAATGTCTTATATGGAGTATGTGTAATAACTTGCTCAAGAAATACTTGTAAAGATACATATAATTTTTTGTGCATACTCCATATAATTAATTGCTTAGTAACTTATAAACACCTTCATGCAACTACACATACATATCAATATATCAAGACTTTGTTATATGTTGACTTGAATTCTTTGTGATTTGAAATTAACTTTCTCAAATTGGAAATGATTCAACTCAAAATAACAATCAAGCAACTTTTGACCATTTTCAAACATAGTTGCTAGCGCAAACTTAAACATAATTGATAGCCCAAACTTAAACATAATTGATAGCACTAACAAGACACCATCATATTGCTTTTAGCGTCATAGACAATCATAACGCATAGAAGAAATTATTAGTAATGTGGATGATTATGTGAACGATATTAAAAAGAACCTACATGAGCTTAAGGTTCCTAGATCAGATGATAGGTGAATGGAGGTTTCTTATTGAAAAATCACTTTTAAAACTCCACATCACTTGTACCATCCAAATCTTCAATATTTATGCCATTTTCTAGCAATATTGAAGATTAGAAATTGTATGCTAGAAAATCTGATTGCTAAAGTGAGGTAACTTATATAGTAATATACATAATTTAGGTGGTGTAGGTGGTGTACTTTTGAAAATAGTTACGAGTAAAAACACCAAGCTTGTTTGGTATGAGGGAGGGTTAGCTAACCCAAGTTTTAATAACCCATAAGTAATTTACCACAATAGGAATACAACTATGACTTGTATTTGACAGGTAACCTAGGTTATTCAAAGATTTTGTTTGGCTATTCATTTTTAACCTAGAGTAAGAAGAAGAGAAGAAAAGGAAAGAAAGGTTAACCAAGGGAGTAATGGGGTTGGTTAAGGAGGGGTAGTGGGGTTAAGGTCAGGTTGCTCGGGTAACTAACCGGGGTAGGCTACTTGGGTTAGTAACTTAACCCAGCTATAAGCCATCCAAACGGACCCCTACACCTGTTGCTGCAGTTAAAGGGCATGTTGCGATGCAGCCAAAAATTCTAGATTGGCAATCACAAATATTTCAGTGACTACTAGAAAGCGGACACAAAATAATTAGCGAATTCTGTTCATGAAGCACAGAACCCAACGAATGCATCTTCAGATTCGTCATTTTAGTAGCTAAGATGTCTTTGGGGCCTAAAAAGAAAATGATATGAAATTTAACCCGATTAAAAACAAAGGTAGTTCTCTTCAAAGGACAAGAATGAAGCTCTCAACAATGGGTGTGAATCTGCAGCTCTCCTGAGCAGAAGGTTCAATAAAAGCCAAAAACATAATCAATGTGCACTAGACGATCCACACACACAAAAAAGAAAGATCTAAAGAAGGCAACAGTATCGTAGCACTTAATGAGATCGAGGGATTCACATAAGCAAAAGAATCAATAAAAAGCAAATTCTACCGAATCCAAAAGAGTAACATCGAAGAAACAAATGATTAACATCCGAAAGCGCCTTTTTTTTTATCAGAGTTCCAGAAAAAACAAATCAGGAATGAAGAACATCTAAGCCGATATCATTTAGCATAAGGCGGAACATGATACATTACCATGCTCGGGAGCCAAGTCCGTAGTTCTTGGGATGAGAATTCCACACGTTTGAGTGCCCCATCTTCCTCGCGTTCGCAACTTCTTCACGTATATAACGATCTGAGAAACCCTAATGCCGTCTGATTGAAGGATCCCGTCCTTATACAGTCAGACTCACGAAACCCTAATTCAGGTAAATTACAGTTAAGTCTCAATTTTAAAATTTAATATCACACATAAATTCATAATTTTAAAAAAATTAACATCTAAATTTCTGATTTTATAAAAATTATTAAATAACTTTTTATATTTTTTATTATTAAATTAAAAAAAAATGACCAAATTGACTTTGCTCTTCTCCCTCTCCCTTCCTCCCAACAGTTCCTATTACTACTAGAGACATAATACTAAGATTATATCGAACTAAATATCCTCTTAGTTCTTTAATGATGTATTTCATCAAAGCAATTTGAATTACTGAATACCTGTATTATCCTATCATAAATTCTATCATTGTTTTCCTATTAATGAGAAAAATTTGACGCAAAAATTTGCACTTACTTATTTCACATCAAATCAAAAAAATTAAGACTCCACCGCTATAATTTTCAAGTAAGATGAAAAAATTATAGAATTCAAGAATAAATAAAAAAAATAAAAAGGATCAACCAAAAAAGTTTAAGTGACTATGATTAAATTAAAATAAGGGTAAATTGCAAGTAGGTTCTTATTGTTTGGTCATATGTGCAAGTAGGTCCAACTTTTTGAAAATCACTCAAATTGGTCCATTAGTTTTAAGTAATGTGCAACTAAATCCAAAATTTAAATTTTATAGAAAAAATGTATAAAATGATATTTTTACCCTTAAAATTTTCTCTCTCCTCTCTCTCTCCTCTCTATCTCTCTCTCTCTCTCTCTCTCTCTCCTCTCTCTCTTCCGATTTCGCACTCACCGGTGAAATGGAATCGATCTTCCTTCATTCCCCACTCACCAGAATCATGAAGGACTCCATTCGAACAAGAAAGTGCGAAATCGAAAGAGGGAGATGAGTGAGAGAGAAAATCTTAAAGGTAAAAATATCATTTCATACAATTTTTTTACTGTAATACCTAAATTTTAGACCTAATTGCATATTACCTAAAACTAATGGACTAATTTGAGCGATTTTTAAAAAATTAAACCTACTTGCACATATGATCAAATAACATAGACCTACTTGCAATCACAATATTACAAATATTAATACCTACTTGCAACACAACATCAGAAACCTGAATGTAATTACCCATTTACCCTAATATTCACAAACGTATTTGGTGGTATGATCATTTGTTAATCAAAAGTTAACATTATTATTTCAGAAGTAATTCGGATAAATTTAGTATGCAAAACTCAGCTAGACTTAGCAAAATGAGTATATAACAATATTTGCATTAAAAAAAAGCAAAATCAAATACAATCTCAGAATTTCAACATAATTATAATTTAAAAACTCATATTATTTGTTTACAATATCATCATCTAAATGGAAGATTTTAAGTTATACATATACATATAATATAGCAAATCATAATTTTTTTAAAAAATATTATTAGGAAATGACATAATTAGGAAAAGACATTATTTTGAAATACTTCAATTATATAATACACATATGTTAAATTAAATATTTTAGATGATTATCAACAGCATTTAAAAATTTTCAATTATTAACTATTAAAATTAATAAAATTTGATTTTTTATGAAGAAACAAGACAGAATTTCATTTAAAAATCATAACAAGAAATATTACATTCCTTCACAAGATCATAAGAAAAAAATTAGGAAATTCTATCTTCAAGATTTTAGTATCCTCTATAACAAGAGCATATTTGGCTAACAAATGAGCTATCACATTGCCTTTCCTCTTAACGTGTGAAATGGAATGACTTTGAAATTGCTTAATTAATAACTATTAAATTTAATAAAATTTGATATTTACTTTCCTCTCTTTTATCACTTTCTCTCGCTCTTCTTTTTAGTCTTCCTTTACCTTCATGCTCGTTTTTTTCTGCTTATTCTTTTCTCTTTTTGGAGATCAAGAAGTTCCTACCCTCACTGCCGATAAAAGAGGGGAGAGAGTGAGATAGTGGAAGAGAGAGAGGAGAGCAAGGAGAGAGAGCGAAAAAGAGTACACAACGATAAAATTGTTACCAGAAGGCAAGAACTCTACGCCATAGTCGCAGTCGCAAATGAGAGAAGAAATATATATAAAGAGAGAGAAAGAGAGAGATTTGCCTTTGTCGCAACCTCTCAGTTCTCCACTCCTTTCGACTTCATCTGTGATGACACTGAAAGAGAATGAAGAGAGAGACCCAGGACAGACAGAAGATCATAGAGGAAAAAATAAAAATTTATTAGTAATTTATTCTAGTTTTAATTAGTGCACACGTAAGATAATAGGTACTGCAGCCAATAAACAACTTCAGAAAAAATTCAGACTACAGAAAAACTAAACTGTGTTAAACATATAATATATCATATGCAGAATGAGAACCACTGCCTTTCTTTTTTATCACATTACCACAGCACTTTTATCACCATCCTTTATATTATAAGATACAATCGTGCCATCCACATGTTAATGCGAGAAATAATAAAAATATGCGCTAATTGCCCATCTCCAAATCAAAATGCTTTAATTCAACAAGTTTAAATGAACATCTCAACTTAATTATCTTGGGTTTTGCGATTCTATCAAGATTAATCAAGTTCGCACTCGAGTAAAAATTAATTCAACTCAACATAGAAACAACCAAAAATTAATGACAAAATATTAATTCATAACTAAGCAGAACTGCAACAATTATACAAAAAAAGCTATAATTGAAGGATTAGCTAAAAGGGATAATTCAAGTTCGAATTGGCTTGCAGATCACATGAATGGTCAGCGCAGTCTAGTTTTCCCCATCTTGCATTCACTCTTTGGCAAGGAAATATTCGTTTTCCCAAGCTGTAAAATTCAACAGAAGTTAAGTTCAGTATAAACAGTGAAGCATTTGCAGAGTTTTACTTGCTCTAAAGAAACTAATTTGTCGCTATGGCTGTAGATTTTGATAAAAACTCAAACCTTGCTTGATAAACACTCAAATTTGTTCAATTCAAAATAATGCATGCTGTAGTGTTCAAATATAAAGATAGTATCTTCTCAACAATCTACTCGAAAAAGAAACTTGACTCGCAATTGAGTAGTTTCTAATCAATGCAAAATCGGGAAGTTTGATTTTGAGTTGAAGTCGACTCGCCCAAACTCAGCTCGATGCCAGCCCTCTTTGTGGCCTTACCTTCTGTTTACAACATTGTGTACGTGACATAGCCATTGGGACAATTCAGCTTGCGATCCAACCTGCACAGGGTTTGCTCTGCAAAATTTGAGATAAAGAGAATACAAGTCTAAAAAAAAATGATGTATTCAATATGATGCCAACTTCTTTTGCTTTTCTGTCTAGCATTATGTAATATTAACAAAAACAAAACCAAATACAGATAGAATAATAAAGAAAATACTTACTTCAGTACATCCTTGAAATGATCTGCACATTCTTTGCAAGGATAAAGTCGAGATAAAATAGCCATCTACATGCATGAAACATTATACAGTCACACTTAACCTAAAGCCATTATAGCTCAATAAACAATAAAGAATAAAGAAGAACCACAAATATTTATGTGATATGGTGAAACAAGCTTACATACACCGTTGCATAAAGAATTCTCATTCATATATTGACCCCAGAATCAAAAAGCAATGAAAGAGCAGTTTATGGAATTTCAAGAAATAATGGAATGTAATATAAAAAAAAAAAGAAATAATGGAATGTATGTGATAGGGATTTCCGCCTCAAAAATGGACAACAGGAGCATTTCTTTGATACAGACACAAGGTATTCATAAAAGGTAAATAGATTTGCAGATTTCGCAAAAGAAATATTGGAATATTATGGCAATCTTCAATTCGTAAAAGTTACATATTTGCAAACTATACTTTTTTTTTTGGATTTTACCCTTTGAAATCACAATTTCCCCGCTCTACTTGAAAATTATGATGAAAGTGTCATTTAAACTTAACTCTCTAGTACTCGGGCAAGCTCCTTTCTCATTGGGCTAGAAGAACACGATAATTTGCAAACTATACTGTTGATAACAAAGCATGGGTGCAAAAGTACTAATGTAATTGCAAACAAGATTGACATATGCATACGCACAGCTCCAGCCCTGAATTAAGCTAAATAGATTTGAGAAATTCTTGCAAACTAACATTGCCCACCTGCACCAATAACTCATGTGGGTGGTTATTTGATAATAGAAGATACTCTATTTTTTTTTAAGTCAGAAGATACTCTATTTTAGTCAACGTTGTTATCCTTTTCTTAATACAACATTGCTGTTGGAAGATAAAGTTATTACACAAGAATAAAAAAAAAATGGTAGGCAAATAAATTCATAAAGTTGATGAACAATGAATGCGGCACAACATAGGATAGACTGGCAAAGAAGTTAAAACTGTTAAAGTTGTGATGACGATGATGATGATGATAGATGAACTTTTCCACCAAATAATAGACATAATGAAGATTTAATAGTTTTCAACATAAAAGTAGACGGTTTACAGCTGAAGACCAATCCCATTGCAAACTGCCGACACATTTTTATATTAGCATTAACCAAATGTCACTCAACAATTTCAGTTTGTATCACATCTTCAACATTTCTATACCATTTGAGCCGTGTGCCTAACTCATATAGGTTGATAGAATGCACTCAATAACATACAATCAATATGATTATTGTATTTTTGAGAAGCACCTTCAATGTGCATCCCATCATCGCTTAATATTGCATTCAATGAAGCATTTTAGAATGCGAAACACCCCTAATGTAGAGCATTATCTAATTATGTCAATTTTTAAATTTAGAAAAATATCCTCCATACCAGTTCTTTTACATCTCGCTTTTGTTGCCGAGTTGGATGGTCGGGAAACTAAAGAAATAAATTAAGCATTAGCAATGGTTAAAATGCAGAGTGATATAGAAGAAGAGACAGCAGACTCTTCTATGATATGATTACATAAAAAAATATGAACACCGAAACAAATTCAATTCCTTCAAGAAAATAGTGTACGTAAATACAAATTAGAATAACAGAAAATGAAATGCTTGTTCATAGAAACTGTATTATTTTTAGCTAAAATTTAATCATCAAAAATTGCCTTTTCACATGTTTTGGGTGATCGAGTTAACATAATCAAGTTTTAATGAGGAATATTTAATTTCAGAAAAGCTATCATGTTAAGCAAGAACAAACACCCATATGGGCAACACAATATGAAGATTGATGCAATATGCAATACACAGTACACAACCGCAATTAACAATATAGTCCATAAATTTCTTGATTACGTTTAAGCAAGTTTTCCTGTGCAATGTCTGAAGATTTAAGTTCATGACTGCTAATACTTGGAACAACGATCGTGTAACAAATGAAGGGAGAAATAACAAGAGAAAACAAAATCCGGTGCAACTCCGTTTCAGTATATCAAGCGTTTGATCGTCTTTGATTAAAAAATCAGCCAAAAAAACAGAATAAACTAACTAGAAAATTAGACACTTTCTCTTGAAAAACCCATAGGAACCAGTAAGAGTGAGATTCTGAATGTAGGAGCCATAGAATCGAACACCTGGGCTGCAACCGTGTGAAGAAGAGTCCAAGTAGACCTCCCAAGCTCCTCCTTCGTCAGAAGAGGCGTAATAATCTTTCCACTAAGAAGCTCCTCCTGCTGAAGCAGAGCATCTTCAGAAACGGTTCTTCGTTTCCCGGTGAAAGAGAACAGTGAAGATACAGGGCTGCCGGGGGAGGAGGAGAGCTCATCGAGGTGATCTCCACGATAAGCGGGGAAGATGCGGGAGAAATTAGTCTGGAGGCAGTGGCCGAAGGAGTCGCAGGCTTTGCGTATGGCTTCGACGGGATTCCCCGACATGGCTACGGCAACTTGAAGAAGCAGAGGCGAGAGCCGCGAGACGGAGCATGCGGTGGTTTGGGAATGCAATGAGCTGCTGGACCGGGCCCAAACCGAACCGGTTCAGTGTAATTAGCCGAAGTGGGATTATTCTAAACTTTAGTTAAGCTCTATAAAAAAAAAAAAAACTTAAAGGGCCTCTTTTTATTTATAAGATTTAATTTAATAAAATTTAAATTAAATTAAAATAGAGACATTTTTTTATTAAAAATTATAAATATGTGAAATAAAATTAATTATTATGTTGAGATATATAAAGAATGTGATATAAAATTAGTTATTATATTGGGACATGTGAGAAATATGATATAAGTTAGTTATTATTTTAGTAATATATATAGAATATGAAATAAAATTAATTTTTAATATTAAATTCTATGTATAATATGATATATTTATTTAAAATTAAATTAGATTAATTTTTGAGAGCCAAAGAAACAGGACCTAGTTTAGCCTCAATTTGCTTCAGCCTCAAACTTCCTCAAAATCACCATTTCTTATATTTATTTTATATTTCACGTAAAATTTAGTAGCAAAAATTAATTTTATTTAACAATAATATATAAATACTAATATTAAAATAATATTATTTTACATCTATTATAAAAATTAAAATAAATATCATTTAAGTTTTTAAAATTTAGATATATACATATTAAACTTCAATTGGGTCCCTAACTTTAATATTTAGCTTTCAACTAAGCTCTTTTTATTTAATATATAATTTTTAGATAAATTTCATATTTAAATTAAATATATAAATATAAATGACTAAAATATCCCTTCCTCAGCTCTAGACAGAGCGGCTCTGCACAAGGCCAGTGAGGCATAGGCCGCACAGCGCTCCGGTGAGCCTGCCTTACATCCTCGATCCGCGCTCAAGCGCTACTTGCGTGCATAGCAACTGACGTGCAAGGCTAGCGAGCGTGATTAGCCGACCGTCCCGTGAAGGTCTAGCATGTTGTTGTGTGCTCAGGTGCAGGTCTCACATGCCATCACCGCTACGCCCACTATGTTGTTGGAGGTGAGAAAGACGGAGAGGTATTTTATCTTTTATATTTATATATTTAATTTAAATAAAAATTTTATTTAAAAACTAAAAAATTATGAATTAAGTAAAAAAGATTTGATTTAAATCTAAATATCAACCTTAAAAACCCAATTAAGAATTTTTTAATCGTGAACCTACGTGATATTTTTCTTAAATTTCAGAAACTTTGATAATATTTACCCAAAAATAATTTTATTCCACAAAAAATCAAAATCTTAATATTAAATTAATTTTATATTACATTATAAGAAAAAAAATTAATCTTTTTCCTTAAAACAATTCAAATTAATTTCAAAACACAAAATATTTTTAATATAAAAATATAAAATACGTCATTTAAATATTCTTATATTATATATTTGATATTTAAATGTTTATATTTACTACCCTTCAATTCTTACAAATATCACAAGAAGTGTGACACTATTTATATTAATTAATATAATCATTATTTATACAGAATTTATTTATATTTTTATATAAATATATTAATAATAAAATATAATTTTTATATAACTTTTATTATATATATATATAAATATATAAATACAAGCGTGTGATTATATTTGAATGTATATATATTTTATAAGAAATGAATCATATAAAATATATTATATTGAGATAAATACATACATAAATATAATTTTTTTTATAATCATTGTTAGAACCTTCTCTAACACCCCTTGCCGAACAGCTGCTCAACAGTAGCCTCTTGTCGAACAGCTGCTCAACAGCAGCTCCTTGCCGAATAGCTGCTCAACAGCAGTCCCTTGTCGAACAGCAGCTCAACAGCAGCCTTTTGTTAAACAGCAGCTCAACAGTAGCCCATTACCGAACAGCAACTCAAAGAGATATCACAAGATCGTACCCTCCGTATTACTGTGTCAACTCAGCATTTAAGACAACATGGGAGCCCACTCCTTAATCGTCCTTTGCAGGAGTAGGTGTCAGATGTGGCAGACTAAACCTACTATGTCCCCTCCTCTTCAACCTATAAATAAGGGGGGATTGCTCTCTCTAAGGACCCTTCCTTCCTCTCTCTCTCTCTCGGGCTGAGCTGCCCCTCTCTCTCTATCCCTTTTGTACTCATTCGGTCTCCATTTAGAGATCAAGCTTTGTAAGAGGAGATTCGATTAGTGGATTCAAATCGCCTGGATGACATCATGGTTTTTCTCCCGAACATTCGGATTTTCATGTAAAAATTGTCGTCTTATTTTTCTTTGTTGTGCGTATTTTTTGCATCAACAGGCATACATAATTATAATTACACACACATTAGAGTTAGAGGAATGAGGGAGACTGGGCAGAATCACCATGCATCCATATATACCCATGATCACTGAATTGGCGGTCTACATCCAAAAAATAAACACAAATTGAAAAAAAAAAACGAAGGGAAAATTGCATTAGGGTCTCTGAGGGTTAAGCTTGTTTACATATGTGTCCACTCAAGTGTAAATTTTCGTTCCAATTATCTTTTTTTTTTTTTATTGAACCCGTGTTCTTGAATTTTATGTTATGAAATTTAGTAACGCATCTTTAGATTGAATTTTTTTTATTAATCTAAATATAGATATATGATAAAAATATAATTAATTAATTATATTAAAATTTATATATTACGATGTAAAATAGAATTAATTATTGAATAAATTATTATGAAAAGTTTGAAACAAAATAATTTTTTTGTTAATGGTGGGGACATCTCTATCGATCGTGTATTCATTTTTGGCAAAGTTTATTGTCGACGGCCGAGATCTAGCTACACTGCTTTGGTCTGAATCGATTTGGAAAGATGGATATTGCAAATTGCTGATTTGATAAATTAGAAATCTCCTCATTCATTTTGATTGATTGAAGATTCTATTTTGGGCTGATTTTATTTCTCGCATTTATTCTGTTCAATTATTTATATTTATGTAATTATTATTTTAGGCATGTTGTCTAGTATTTTCTTTTTTGTGTGAAAAAATTATTGCATTATGTATTTTCTTTATTGAAACGGTTTGTATGGAGGTCTATATAAACGCCTTCATATTATCCTTTTTTTCTTAATGCTGAATGAAAATTATTGTTTTCTCCTTTAGAGTTATCTGATTCTAAAATAAATCGATATACTGGATAGAAAAGAGCTTGGGCATTGAGTAAGAATCTCTAAATTCTACCCTCTCAAGTTCATCCTCTTTGGGTTTGATTCCATTCATTTTGCACCCTTCTCAGCATTCGCCTTGTCTCATTTAGCCTACCTGATCACCACACTTATCGGCCTGCACACTTGTGAACAGCTCGCTGGCTCGTGCTTCTACGTCCAGTTTGTCGTCTCTGATCCGACATGTTCGGGTCACTGCCCGTTCACTTCGCCTAGCTGACGCATTTGTGTCGTCTTTTCATCGAGTGTGATCACATCACCGACGACGCACCAACGCCCTCTCAACCCGCCGTGTCCACGCCCTCTCCACTCGGAACGCTTGAGAACACGTCGCCCGAAATGCCTGCGTCGCTCGCACCCGTGCTTGCTCACCCTGACGTGCCCGCTCCGCTTGGCGCGCCTGTGCTCGTGCTTCCCGACACTCTCGCGTCGCTCATGCCGCGCCCTTTTAGCATGACGCGCTAAGCCGCCCGACGCGGCCCGCACCTGCCCCACTCGACGCGATAGCTCCCGTACCACCCGACGCCCACATCGCTCGCGCCTGATCACGAGGTCTGGATCTCCCCAATGCGTCTGGACCATCCACAGCCCTAATTTGAAGAAATTGAAGTGTGATTCTTGAGTTTTGTGATTTAAGTATAAATTTTAATAAATAATTTAATCCGATAGAATCGAATATCATGAGATTTTCTACTCACTTAAGATTTATTCAAGCTTGCTCTATCTGCAATTTGACAGTATTGAGTGCAAATTTAATTATTATTAATAAAATATTGTGAGAACTTAAAATTTTATTATCCTATTTCTAATTTATTGAAGACCTAATTGAGTCCTAATTTGAGTTAATAATTTCTTCAATTACTTTCGATCCAATTTATTTAAATTTTTTTAAAAAAATAAATTTTGCAAGTTTAATTAATTTTTCGATCATCACAAAATTAATAACTAAAATTTTAGCATTAATTTATAAATATTCTGCTATATATAATTTATTGATCTCTAAAATTATATCATCATTTATCCGTATCACATCAGTTAAAGTTTACAAATTGTGAAATAAATTACATTTTATTTTTTAAAAGATAAATTAATATTCGGAATGACTAAAATGGCTATGAGCCAAAGGTGAATGAATAAAATTTTAAAGGTCAACAAAATCACCTACTTAAATCTATTTTGGGTAAATTACATTTTAATCTCTCATATTAGAGCATAATATAATGATATTTTACAGAATTTTAATAGTAAAAATTAAAATAGAACTTAATTGATGTATTTTATATTATTTAGAAATTAAAACATTAAAAATTAAAATAGTGAATTTGTTTAATATTATGCCATAATGTTAGAGATATAGATATAATATAACCATCTATTTACGTGTGACTTCCCAGTGGGGTTAGTTAAATTATAAATTATTAGGTGCAACTATAATTACATCCAAAAAAGCAAAAACACCCAATGAAATATATATTTTATGGTTCATATGCCATGAAACTTCATGTCATACGAAACTTTAAATATACCACACAAAAAAAAAAATTAAATTCTTCATATGACATGAAATACAAATGACGAGAAATGACACAAAAATATTGTTTCTCATTGTGTAAAGAAGGGTGAGCCCTGCCCGCTCTGTGTCGGCCCAGCATTGAGTGCTGGACATCCCACATATTAGGATGTTTGCACCCAATATTTTCTTCAGTTAAATAGATGCCAAGTTCTTTTCAAAATAACAAAAAAAACATGTCAAATTGTCATAAATTAATTAATTAGGAAATTAAACAAAAATATCCACTAAATTTCTCGATAGCAATACTCATGACACAAAAAGGTTCTTAAGGCTCAACACAAAAGCAACGCAATCTCAAGAGAACGTGAGGCTTACCCCAAGTCAAGCCTTACAGTCTCACTAAAAGATGCGGAGGTATCACCCCACAATAGATAACTTGAAAGGAACTAAGACATAATACCTCAACATCAAGCCTCACTTAAGACATGATGGCTGGACATAAATATCTTGAGAGAATCAACATTTCGGACTTGTCAAGCATCGTCATTAAAGGTGTCAACAAAAAACAAAACTATGTCGGGCATCAATGCCAAAGAATATTGAGCATCAATAAGAAAGGTGTCAACCAAATAAGGAGTGTCAGGCATCCATGAGAGAAAATTGGTATCTTAAATGTCGGGCATCAACACAAGAGGTATAAAACAAAAACAAGAATTTATCGGGGATCGACACGAGAGAACGACCATCGAGGACACAAAGCATCACTATGAAATGAGTTCAAAAAGACCATGTTAAGCACCGACACAAGATATCTGACATCTCAATTGTTGTACATTAGTACAACAAATGTCAAAAAAGACTATACCTCTGGAACTGCTACAACTCTTCTCAAGAGAAGAATAATACCTCAATGAAATATTAAAATGGAAGAATCCACACCTCGGGTATATCACGATTTAAGAGAACAAAAGCCTCAACACGACAAATAGCTTGGGTCAAGAGAAAAAAAGAAACCTAAAGGCTATGTTTGGTTGAGGGGTTTTTTGGTAAAAAGCCCTCTTTACTCGCCCTTCCCAAACGATCGGTTCAACGCATCCATTGAGAGTTAAGCGAAATCAAGCCCGTCGCTATCTGCGGCTTCACCGCAGTATCCCTCGATGGATCTAGGGCTCGCGACTGTCCGGTCAGCTCAGCTACAAAGCGGCTTGATACGGAAGGAACCAACAGATTATCTCCAGGGATTCCTGCGATGCATCTCCGCCAACATCTCAAACAAATTTCGGTCTTTCTCTTCTCCTTCCTTCGGCTCGCTTTCGGTTCCGCGAGGTTTGCTGATCTTCCTACGCAGGGTGAGTTTAACCACTGTGATGCCCTATTATGTTTGCTTTGTTGTTTTCTTAGTTTGAAGCCAAGTGTATCTGGTAGTTTGACAATGATGAGCTTGTGGATAGGTTTTTGCTGATTTCTTCCTGTTTGCTCTGTAGATTTTCGTCTGTCTCCTCTCTTTCCTCCAGTTTGATTTTTGTGTTGCCGCAAGGTTTGTTGTCTTTGCTGCGTGAGTTTAATCACTGCAGTGCTCTAGCCCTAAATTTGCTTTGCTCTTTTCCGGTGTTTGAACTCATAAAATGCATTTGGTTTACCTGTAGATGACAGAGCTGACAAAATTTCTGTTTTCATCCTTTGCTTCCTTCGGTTCGCTTTGTTGTCGCAAGTTTTGCTAATCGTGCTACGCAGTATGAGTTCAACCCATGTTTGCTGTGCTGTTTTCGTACTTTAACCATGAAATACATTTGGTTGTGGTTGCGGTTTTTCCCCGTTTCTTCCTGTTTGCTCTGTACATTATCGACTACGTCAAAGTTGGCATGATACGTTTCTTCCTATTTGCTCTGTACATTATCGACTACGTCAAAGTTGGCATGATTCTGATTTTTTTTCCGCAGTTTACTCAGCTCAAATATTACGATTTCAATTAAATTTTTGTTTGAATATGAAGTACATTCCTTGGACTTCTCTGATCCTTTGTGGTAGATCCATAGTTATTAGCATTTGGTATGTGCTAATAAAAAATCAATTTATTATGGTTCTGATTGTATTTCGTGCCTTCTTCCTATATTGCGGTTTGATGATGCTGAGCATATGATTGAAGAATTTCTTGGATGCCTACTTGTCTACTGGGTTGATTTTGTACCATGTTCTTGTGCAGTTTGAAAACAGCAAAAGGACTTCAGCTTCTGTGTCATTATTAGCATGAATCTAGTCTTTTACCTTAAGCCATTTTTCTGATTTCAAGCTACCATACACTTGGTTAACGATGATGAGCATTTTGCTTAAAATGATTATCCTGGATGCCTCCTTGTTTGCTGATTAGATTTTGAAATATGATAATATCTCTGATCTGTGGTTGTTTGGTAATTCATTCGGTCAGCTCTGATTTTCCTTATTTTGAAGGCATGAAGAGCATTTGGTAAGGATGTTGTGTTGGCAGATAAGCATCAATGTATTTTATGCCTTCTTTCTATATTTCGGTTTGACAATGATGAGCATTTGCTAAAGAGTTTTCCTTGATACCTCCTTATTTGCTTTGTTGAATATCTGGCATATATTACCACAGATTACCGATTGTTTGGTGAGTTCTTAACCGTAAGGTCAAATCTTAAAAAAAAAAAAAAGAAAATGTCTTTCCTGCTCTCTGTGCCATACGATCTAGAATGTGAAATTGATGGAGGGGAAAGGAATTACATATCATAGACACAAATTGGTACGAAGCTTATGCTCCTGAGTCAAAAAAATGTCTTTTCCTTTAATAGCTCCATTGGAATGACTTTTGTTTCCACTGTAATTGATCTTGGATAAATATTCATTAGCTTTTGTGGATCTACTGAAAGCAGATATGATGAGAAAATCAATTACATTGATGCTCCATATTCGAACACATATCTAACCTGATCACATAAGTGGGGCATCCAGTTTGATAATATATGTATCTGTTCATAATTTAATACGCTCTGAGTTAATGTATCGAAGTCACATGTGCTTTTTTCTTCTGCAAAATGTTCAATTGTTTTTTTTTGTTGAGTACCATACAATCTTTTTGTGAAAGGATTACATTTGTGTTTTGTATTGACTCAGACATGATGCGAAAAGGTTTTTGTAACTTGTTTCGTTAGCATTTTTATAATTTCATTGTGAATCTGATTATTTTGTGAATATGTAATGATTGCGTTGAAGGATGGCTACAGTGTCACTATGTTCAGATTGTGAGTCTACCACAATGAAGAAGTGGTCCAAGAAAAAACCCAAAAGATTAATTACCGATTACTTTCATCGTAAGTACGCGGACATACTATTGTATTTAACTATAGGTATCGTTATTGCTTCATTCTAATAATGTTATTCAACGTATTACTCATTACTTTAGGGCTTATATAACACCGTTTATCATATTTGTCACTATAGAAATCAAACCTTGTATAACAAGAAAAAGAAGAAACATGACAGAGCAGGGTAAGTCATTGAACCTCGTTCTAATTGAAAGTGATGAGGACAGTGGGAAGCAGATGAAGAAGGCGACTGTTAGCAAGAAGATTAAAGTTAAAGGAGGAGAAGGAATGCAGTCTTCTGGTAGAGGAGTAACTGAACTTGATAAGGAGAAGTTGATCTTAGCTGTGTGGGAGTCCAAAATGAATGGACTGTATAATTCAGGAGGGCCATTTACTAATGAATGGCCTTGTGTTATTAGTAGATACAATACAATGGGTGGCAGACCCCACGAAATAACGAAATTAAGGAAGAATACTTGGAAAAGTATTAAAGATAATTGGAAAAAATTTTATGATCTCTCTAATATGACTGAGGTGAAATTCAATAAAGAAGAAGGCTACGTAGACATGGAGGATTCATGGTGGGAAGCAATTATTGAGGTCTGTATTAATTTGCTCCTTTTATTTTTATTTTTTATTCCTATTTTATCTTGTAAGACATTCAAATATTGCAGGCAGATCCAAAATATAAATCATGTTGGGGAACAAAGTATCCACTTTATTTGAAATTATTGGATATTTTGGGACCCAGCACAGCACAGCCATTCAAATCCTCTTCATCTAAAAAGAAAGGGAAATGTGTAGCAGAAAATGAAGATGAGGAAGAAATTGGATCCAACAAACGGTCAACTACCTCTATGTCAAGCAAGTATTCAATGAAGAGTGTAGGGCTTTCAAAATTAGAAATAGATTCTGAGTACACAAGTCTATATGGCAAGAGGACTGACTTAAAGCTAAATTTATAAAAAATGCAATCCTCTTGCGTAGAACGGTTGGCCACTTTGGCTTCTATAACAGGGGAAGAAAGAGCTATTGCATTAGAACATGTCGCCAAAGATGACAATTTGAAGATTACAATGCTTGGTTTGGATGATGAAAGTTTGGCCTCATGGATTAAATTAATTGCATTTGAACTTAAAAATGCAATTATGAAGTAGCAGATTTAGACTACTTTGCACATTCTTCTTCGTAGTTGTTAGAACTTTATGTTGTTGAAGTATTGTAATAAGATATTAACAGGTTTTACATAGTTCTTTGTATGCAATATGAAGGGGCTAGGCCCTTATAATATTGCACATCTTTGACGATTTTATTATATACATTATTGAAGCACCAGTTAGATTGTCTACTTTATATTGAGTATATTTTGAGCTCATGTTACTTTAGCATGTCTTTATTTGTAAATAGTTTACTATGTTCTGTGTAATTAATGAATGTCGAACGTGTGTGATCCAGTTAGCTTTTACGTACAATGACTTATTGTATGTAGTACTTGATTAATGCTTATTGTTTGTATGTAATGTAGCATATGTTTGTATATCTTTTACTCAAATCATTTGTCTGTAACTCTACTTACTTTCATTATATTGTTGAAGCTTTTTTTAAGATAACATATTATAATTTCTTGTTTGTGATTTAGATTTCCTACATTTTGCTTCAGCATTTTTTGTTGTTTCGTAGCAAGATTGCCTAAGTATAAGAAATGGAGTCAACTTCGACTGATTCTTCTATGGACTCATCTATGATGGAAGATCAACTTGAAAATAGTATAGATCAATACATTATCAAGGAAGCGAAAAGCTTGGAGAGTAAGATGACTTCATCTTCACGAACACCTATGTACACACGACCATTTACAGGTCATGAGTACGTAATTGATTTTCTGAATGGGCACAGTGGACATGCGAAGCAAGCTTTTCGTATCGAACCACGCAACTTTTTGGAGCTCGTAAAATTATTTGAGGACAATGGGGTATTATATAGAACTAGAAATATGACTAGTGCAGAATAATTGACAATATTTTTGAAGATAGTGAGTCATTGTGATGCAGTCAGGGAGGTTTGTAAGTTATTATAACATTCAAACGAGACTATTAGTAGAGTATTTAACAAAGTCTTGGATGGGATTTATAATGTTAGTTCACTATTCATTAAACCTGGCAATTCATCTGAACCTGATCGTTTCATTGTTGGAAGTAGATATGACCCCGTATTTCAGGTAAGAAGTTACTTTATACTATCGTTGTACTTGTATAAATTGTGTTACGACTGTACTTTATATTCAACTTTCATATTTCAAATCTTGCTCCTCAGAATGCACTTGGAGCAACTGAAGGGACTCATATAAGTGCTTATGTCCGAAGAGATGTTGAAGACCAGTTTAGAAATCGGAAGAGTTTTATATCCCAAAATGTAATAGTAGCAGTGGGATTTGATAGAATAATACATTTCGTAAATCCAGGGTGGAGCGGTTTAGCAGCAGATATGACAGTGTTAAGGCATGCTCTGCGGTCTGAAGGCTTCACAGTTCAAAGTAGTAACTTTAAAATATTTTAATAATGTTCAAATACAATTATAACTATATGAAAGAATTTTATTTTTTCATCAGGCAAGTACTACCTTGTTGATTCAGGGTATGCCAATACATCAAAATTTATAGCCCCTCATAGAGGTCAACGATATCATTTGACTTTCTTTCGTACGTGAAGACGTGGTCGTAGAAATTATTCCTGTCCAGAGGAGCTCTTCAACTACATGCATGCAAGTCTTCGCAATGTAGTAGAGAGAACATTTGGTATTTTAAAAATTTGGTTTAAAATTTTAAGGGAAATGCTGCCCTACCCCTTTGATGCCCAAGTGAAAATTATTGTAGCATATTGTGTGCTGCACAATATATTAATCGGTGTGTTAAAAGTTAATGATGATGTAGAGTTAAAAGAAGTTGATAATTCCTTAGAAGGGGCAATTGATTTGCTTGCTGATTCCATTGATGACGAAAACGAAAGCGATCAATTAGTTGGCAATGCGATTGAAAGAAAAAAATTGCGTTTCGATATGACACAATCGCTCTGGTCGCACTATACAAGTACATTTCAATAAGGTTTCCTTTACGGTGAGGGTTGGAATTTCTTCTACTTGAATTAATCCAATAAATATGAATGTTAGGGCGTCATTAGAAGCAACAAAATTGAAGCTTTCTGGTTTTTGCAAGACAAGAAGGAAGTTATCATCTTACCTAACATCATAGCAAGTTTGTATTATTTTACTACTACTTTCTTTTTCTTGAAGTTAACTTTATTCTGTTGCACAATTTGTAAGTCACTTTGTTTTCTGTAACTTCAAACAATTATGGTGGAACAAGATGTCTCAATCATATGTATTTTGCTTTGTGTTTATTTGTATGTTTTCTGTAACTTAAAACAATTGTATTTAATATGTTTACCAAAATGTACATTTTTTTATATTTTTTCCTTTATCTTAAAAAATAATGATGCATTCTATTATTTTATGTCATATTTTTTTTTTGCATTTGTCTTAGGATGCGTTTGGTTTAATGTTATCTTGATGTTATGTTATGTTATCTAGAGAAAGTAATTGTTTGGTTTAATGATATCTACAAAGAATCTTCTATTAAATTATAAAATTATTAGTCAAAAGAAAACATCTAGATGTCATGACATCTAAATTACATAACATAACACCAAAATAACATCGAACCAAACGCCCCTTTAAATAAAATTATTAATGCATTGTATGACATATTTTTTTTAAAAAATTGCTTATTCTTTATTCATGATACAATGTTTGGTGTACAACTGCAACTTTAACACGGCTTTGCTAACGTGGAGTCCTTTATCTATATTGTAAGTTAATGTTGATTTTGCATTAAGTTGCTCATATTTATTAGCATTGCTAACTTTAGTTTGATATGTTGTAAGATGCCTTTATACCTAGTGCTTAGAGGACGGAAGGAAGGCGTTTTCCAAAGCTGGGTAGAGTGTCATGCAATGGTGCATAAATATTCGGGTGCAGTATATTTTAAAGTCAAGTCAATGGAGGAAGCTGTAGAAAAATCTGCTTTGTACCGAAAGTTAATTAAAGAATAAGCGGATTATACTGAAATACCTAATCTGGTGGTGAATGAGATATCAAACCCATTGCACCGTAAACCTATATTTGCTTTGGCATTTTTGGTTGGTTTTATAGCCGAGGCACGATATCAAGCAAGGTTGACAGAGAAGAATGCCTAGACGCATATTTGTTGGTAAAATATCTAATTAATTACATATTTGTACGGTAAAATTTTTTTTTTATTATGTCATAAGTTTGATGTAAGTTATGTTGGGATATAAATATGGGAGATGCCAAACAAATGATTATCTAAACTGATGCCACAGCTATATTTTTTTATCCATTATCACTTTTTTTTAATGAATAGTAGTCGTATGCCTTGACACAGTTATGTAAATATCTGCTTCATATATTATAAGATTTTCTTTTCAAGTTAACAAAGCAAATTTGTAAGATAGTTCGTCCTTCGAAACCTAGTAAGTTGATCCTAGATGGTGAAAGGTATGTTTTCTTACTTTAGTTAGTTTCTTTCATTCTGAGCTTACAAGATTTTATTTATCTTTATTTGATTATTTGTTTTATTATTATCTGCATTGCTGTGATACAGAAATTGGTGGCAGCACTGTTGCTATCGTTGACAAAGCAGAGCGTTCGGACGGAAACATTGCAACTCTGGCGAAGTCGATGGTGTCCATATTCATCAAGTTGCTTGACGTTTGGGAGTAGAGTTAATCAGCATTCAGTTACCTGCAAATCTACAGCAGCCTTGGTGTGGCCTCCCAGCTGGAAATATGGTGATTGTTGACTTGAGTACAAGCCTGCCAGTATCTGAAGTTTGTCTTGAATGTCATATTCAAAGCATCACCAAATTGTAATCTTTTTCTTTTATGTGTCATAAATCTTTATGTTATTATTCACACTACTGAAATATTAATTTTTTGGGTAAATTGTCTATATTTTCTACTCAAAAATGTTACATATTTATCATTTTATTGAGACGTTAACGTACTTATGTTTCTATTTTTTGTTATTTGATTTCGCAATATTACAATGTAATTGTAAATTTTTCTATGTAGTATAATGTATATGTAGCACAGTATTTCTGAAATATCTACTTATTTATTTTGTGCATCTTGTATTTTAATTTATTCGAGTATTTTATTTTGCAAACGAGAAATAAAATTTCTATTTTACATTCCAGGGATAATTAATAAATTTAAATACTTAGACGTGTATATTATGATAAAACCACTTAAGTTTAATATTCATATTTATGGTAGATGCCACATGTATCTGTTTATTTGGTTGACTTATAAATAAATTTTACCATTTGTGTTTTTGGATTGAGGTATTTTGTTTGGCTCAATATACATTTCGACAGTGAAAATTAGCTTTGTTTTACATCCAATATTACAATTAGATGTATTTCACTTCTTACATAATTTTTAATTAGAATTAACTTTATTTCACGTCGTACACAATTTTTAAATTTAAAAATAAATTTTCTTCATTTTAAGTTGAGGAAAATAAAATTATTTTTTCTTATGGCTTTTTCAAAGTTCGATCTAAACGAGTACAACCCACTGAAGTGCTTCCATTTTTACCAAACGATCTAAATTTTCAATCAATACATTCATATGCCAACCAAACGAGAATTTTTTTACAACACTTTAACCAAACAACTATAGTTGAAATTATCACTTTATATATTATAATTAACCCCTACTATATTTCAAAGCTCGAACCAAACGAACTCAAAAACCCAACCCCACCACTCATTAAAGCTCAAAAACTTACCAAGACAACTACAGTAGATAGGAGATAGGTCCCAAGAAAATCTCATCGCCAACTGTAAAGGTAAAAGGAGTAGTGCTGAAAAAATGAGATAAAAGCTGCAATCAGCCTAGTTTTTACATGGGGAGTGAGTGCATGTGAAATAATAAACATATTTTGGGAATCAAACTAATCTACATCTTATATCTACCATCCTATAAAAAGGAGGAGAAATGCAACTAGAAATTCAAAATGAAACCCCAAATGGAAAAACGCTAAATGAGAAGACCTAAAGAGGATTAAGATGGAAAAAATGAAATCAAGAAAAATGCTAAGATGACAAAGGATCTTATCTCGGATTCTTAAGAGGGAACATCTGTCTTTAACTTCTTCTATCTCCACTTCACTACTATGACTCTTCTTCTTGACTTGTTCCTCATTCTAGCAAGCAGAGAGAGAAGGAAAGAAAAACTTATTCATTTAAGATCAGGTTCAATCGTCCTGCCCCTCTGCTGTCTGGCTATGCCATCTTCATACGCAATCTTGACTAAAAAAATGAGGGAGTTTCAACATAAAATGTTTGATTCAATAACTGGACCAAACTTCAGAGACCTATAAAACTACTTGATTGGGACCCAATCTCCAAATCATAGATGATTCATGCATTACTAATAACCTCCCACCCCCAATAAAAGGGACATAAATTGCAAGTCATATTTGATATAACAGTAATCAACTTGAGCCAATAACAATCTGATCAGTCTGAAGTTAAAAAAAATATCATATTTGAATTCCAGTCAAAACTCGGAAAACTATTTGTAAACAATTACTAAGTTATTCATTACATAAAGTGAAAACATCAGAAATCAGCATTACATACGTGTAACATCTACATATTATGGGATGCACCACTGCCACATGTGCCCATCCACAACCCCATGACAGAAGACTATCATGATGTCATGAGCTAACATGATCATACTATAATATCATCAAAATGTTTGTTCTTTATAATAATACCATACATTATCATCAATGTGTTTTCATAAAATAAAATTGTACTATCTTTACATCAAATGGGTGTTGCCATTTATACACAATAGATACAAGGTAAATTTGCAATTCACAAGCCTGGACTTCTATCCTTCCAAAAATTTTTGCATTCAGATAAGAGATTTAGTATAATTAATATCCAAAAAATCATTAGCAATAGTTTTAACGTAATATTTTTTTTTATAGAATTTTAACATAATATTTTTTTGATAGAATTTAAACATAATATTAGTTAGTAACAACTGCTACCTCCTTCAGCTCTGTGAATCAGGGGATCCATATCCCCAGGGGTTTTTGCTAGCCCAGTTCCATTGATCACGGCACATCTCATCAATTCCAAATTTGGCTCTGCATAAAAATGACGCAGAAAGTCACTTGTAAGCATGTGCAGGTAGGTTCAGGTTACACATTATCCTGTTGTAATACATTTGAGTTGATCCAAGCACATGGTCATTTAAGAAGACTTTGAGATAGGGTAGACCAAAATATATTATGGTCAAGGGTTCAGCTCACAATAGTTGAACTGTTTAGACAGGTTGAACTAAACTGGTTGAGCCAGATATATGTTGAACCTTGAACCCAGCCAGCTTTCAACCCATCTTGACATCACAATCTGCCAGCTCAAAAGTTCCTAAAATAATTGTTAGAGATGCAAATGAGCAATTGTCTCATAGTTCAACAATAATTTGTAGTGTTGATATACAAGTGGTGGTCCTTACCCATTAGCCTAGGCTTTTTGGTTAATAGGTATATGTTTATTTGTATATTGGGAGGGGTCAACAATTCGGTTGGAATCAAAGTGGTTCATGCAGGTGAACCTATGGGTTTTTCAAGGCTTACCATAGCTAAGTGAAATCCTAGAGCAGATGGCTCCTAATATGGCTCTTGATGGTTGAGGGGGCACTTGCTGTACATACCATGGTTTTAAAAACTGAATCGGACCGTCCGATTCAACTAGTTGAACTGTGAACCAATCATCCAATCGATCCGGTCCAAGCTCAAAACAGGACTTGCAATAGAACCGGATTGAATCGGACAAAACCAGAGTTGAACCGTCAAGCCACTGAACCGTAGGGGTTGAATCGAGTTTGAACACAATACTTCCATGAAGCTATATAAACATATTTTGAGACATCTAAGTGGCAATGTAAGACTAATCTTGCAAAGAAAGCTCATATAGCTCCATGGATCATGGCTTGATTAATTTGTTTTTTTCTATTTTAAATATTTTTAATTGATTTTTTAAAGAAGGTATCATACTATTTAGCATTTAACATAAAGATATTCTTATTTTTTTTTAAAAAATTGAATCTTATCCTTTTATAAATATCATGTTATTTTTTTTATTATTAATAATCTTTTAGAAAAAATTTGAGATTTTTTATTATGAATTTATTTTTAACAAATATCATCTTATTTTTTATTATTTAACAAACATCTAGAAGGAATCTAAATTTTATTTTATTTTATAGATATATCAATTAGAAGAATTACAAGTAGTTAAAATTAAGTTTTTTAATAAGTGTATTTTATGAATGTTATCTTTGTATTTTATTTATTATTATTATAATATCATCCCGGTCAGACCTCAATTCAACCCCGGTTGAACCTTAAAACCTTTAACTTTTAGTTCTACCAGTTTCTAAGTCTGGTCCACTTTTCAAAAACTTGGTGCATACATTAAAATGCTTATTGGATGAGAAAAGAACGTGCAGATGGATTCCCATGTGTGAGGGAGATTATTGGAAATACACAAAAGCAACTGTCCCACATTAATAGTTCAACAAGAAGTTGTAGTGATGATATACAAGTAGTGGTTGTTACCATTGGTGTAGTCTTTGGGTTAATGGGTACTCATTTTCTTATGTATTAAGCCAAACTTAAGTCCCTTGGTATTTCTTACCTTATAATAATAATTTCTTGGGAAAATATCATGAAAAATAATCTCCATTTTTTGGCACATACCTCCAATTCAGCTCACGCTCAGCCTTCTTCGTTGATGCGTAAACAATTTCTGCATCACCAGACCGTCGACCATCCATTACTAGAGGAATTTTCTAAAAAAGGAAAGAAGAAATAAGCACTGGTCAAACAATTATTAATATATAATTAGTGAAAGTAAGCACCGAACTACCTTTCCAGAAGCCTTCTCAAACGCTGTCACCATTTCCAACACAGATGTCCCCTTTCCAGTACCCAAGTTATATACTTCACACCCTATGGCATGTAAAGCAAATTAAATGAGGATATGATTGAAGTAGTATAGCTAATATCCAAATTATAAATAATGAACAAAATTTAGCCATTTGTTTATTAGTGTTTATTGAGAATATGAGCAAATAACAGAGAAACAAAAGTTACCAATACTTGGGTCCTCGATAAGTTTCTGGAGAGCTGCAATATGTCCATCTGCTAGATCCTCAATATGAATGTAGTCACGAACCTGAAAGAAGAGTGAAGCATATTTTAATTATTCTATGTCACTATAAACTTACTGTACAAGTTGGAAGTTATAAAAAATAAAACCAATACTAGTACAAGTTGATACCATTTTTTTATGTAAACAATTGCAAACATGTTTGATGTTATTATGATGCCATATTATATTATTTAGAGAAATTAGTTATTTGTTTGCATGACAGGTTTGGACAATAATGAAAAAAATTATAAAATTACCACTCTAAAATGATATCTATATGTCACCCAAAACCAGGTGACATAGATGCCACTCTAATTATGGTAATATAGAGAGAGGTGAGGTTAGAATGATAAAGGAGCTTGTGGATAATAAAAATGAATAAAAATATTATCATTTTTTAATAGAATGACATAATTGATATAGAACAAACTAAAAAATAATTTATAAATAGCATAGACATGTAAATAATACTGATATCTAGATAACATTACCATCTAAATTGCATTGATCCAAACTCCTCGTAAGACTTATTTATAGACATCAAACACTAAATCAATCATATTTGACTTCAAAACACTAAAAAGTTGTAAATAACACATTCGATGGCATGGCCAATTTCAGGTAACTGATATTCAGAATATCTCGTCACTTAAATCTTCAAACTTAGAAGTTAGAAATGAGTATTTTAGATGTTTAATGTATAACATATTAATAATAAAGATCCTTTCAGCATCATGTGCGAGTGGGGAAATAAGATAAATGTATGAAGTTAAACAAGGTAAGCTAATGTGCGTTATTGATAATGTTCAGAATGCAAATATAAAGATTTTGTGTAAAATAGGACAGACTTAAAATTCACGTGTTATACCAACAAGCTCAAAAGCATTACCCCCGTCCCATCTTTGGTGTTGTAATCAGTTCCGAAAACTGTAAGAAAAGGTCTCCTCCCAACAGCAACTTGTTGGATAAAAGGCATGAGGTTATTAGGTATTCCACGAGGATCTTCACCAATGAATCCACTGGGATGAGCACCAACAGGATTGAAATATCTAAGCAGGATAATCTTCCATTCTGAGTCTGTCTTTTGTATGTCACGGCATATGTCTTCAATGACAAGCTGAAATTATCCTGATCACTTTAGTCCAAGTGGCAAGGCATATTCAGTTATGAATGACATTAAGAAACTTAAGAAAATGACCTTAGTTCGGCCATACGGATTTGCAGCACTAAGAGGGAATTCTTCAGTACAAGGTACTTGCTTTGGCCATCCATAAACTGTAGCAGATGACGAAAACACGAGCTGCATAATCATTCGGAAAATTACAAACCTATTAGTAATAAGTATCACACATTTTAACAAGAAGAAAGGTGCGGGAATCCAATTTTTTTTCAATAAAAGGCAAAGGTGATGCTTCCCTCCAGAAAAAATCATTTTTGCTTCTTTTCTTGAAGGTACACTCCTACTTAATTAAATGCAACCAACACTTTTAATCCCACCCCATAAACTCAATCAGGACTATAACCAAAGTTTTGACCTTGCATGCACAATTGCCAATGATCCAATATGAAATTTCTATGTAAATAGATTTTATAGGAGGCTTAATCTAATAATCTCACTAACACTCAAACAACTACAGGCTTCAGTCAGCTATAATCTCATTAGCAACCAAATAGAGTTTTCCCTTCAAGCTGAAAACTGACTTATAACTCAGATATAAGCTCATGTGCTATTATGCTAAAACAAACTTAGCCCAATCTGTCAGAAAAGAACAAGTTCAAGTACAAAGGACCAAAACATCTCTCACAAGTATTTCAACACAATGGAGACAGGAAGGCGGGAAAATATTTTGTTCAGCAATGCTAAGTTACATCTCGTTTTCTAGCAAAAGGGTACTAATATTGTTCAACTTCCATAATAGCCATTGAAACAAAAACATGGGGCATAATATCAGTAATGCAATTAAGGACACTTCCTCATTATTTACATCTTAATCTGCAATGAGGCAATAGAGACTGAGATCATCATACAAATGTCAAAAATCAGTAGACACCTGCGCTATTTTACATCAAGAACAAATGCGATCACAACTAAGTGCTCAAGACATGGTCAAAAGAAAATATAATGCAACTCACATTTTTGCAGCCATGATCAGCCATTACTTCCAAAAGAGTAATTGTACCAATAAGATTGTTGTTGTAGTAAAGCAATGGTTTCTGCACGCTTTCTCCTACAGCCTTCAACCCAGCAAAGTGAATAACAGCATCGAATCTGCATGCAACCATAGCTTTTAGAGAGTAAATTCAACATCAAAAACTCAATATTCAACCTTAGATGGTTCAACAGAAGAGGTATACCAAGAAGTTAAATTATACTTTAAATCAGTTCATTAGAAATTTATGAGTAATCCAGAATTTGTTTTCAAAACTTACACAAATATGCAGCTACATCAAAGTTCTTAGGTTTCTCATGTAGTGCTTTATAAATGAAAAGAAAAGGTCTGCGGGAGAGTTGCTTAAGGATGGAGAAATAATGGCGTTGTTCTCGAGGTGAGGAGATAAGTTTCTACTAAGAAATCTAAAGAGAGATTAGAAATACACAGTCACTTGGCGAGCTGGACATGAAGAATCAAGTAGAGTTATGCTTAGATTAAAAAAAAATAACAAGATCTAAGCTCAATTCGACATTTGTTATGTCCCATGCATATCCTCATAATATTCCATGTGTATTTTCACCGTATACCATGCATATTATGCAATTATTATTATTTTTTCAAATTTAAAAATATTATGTGGCTTATTCGACATATATCTAGAGCATATCAAAAAGTATTATATTTGACACAGGTACGATATAAATACATCAATATTTTAGAAGTATTTGTGTTTCATAGCCGCTACCAAAAATAATTACAAAATCAATAATTTATTAACATTAATGCTCATGAAAATCATTATAAGTATTAAACTATTCATAAATTTGTTTTAAAAATCAATTAAAATCATTCAAAAGTATTTGATTATACAAGGACTTAACATAGGTCATTAGCTTGTGACAAAATCAGGGTCTAAAATTAATATGTAATAGTTTAATATTCACATAACTTATATATCACACAAAACACGCATGCACACGCACACAAGGACATTTTTAATACTCAAAAAAATCCATTTAGATTCCATTAGATTGAATCATAATGATGTCTTCTAGTTACATTAGATTCCATAGATTGAATCATAATAATGTGCTATGGGTGTTGTTGAGGACCTACTTATAATCGTAGAAGAATTCCAAAGACTTATTTGTAATTTGTAAAATATATATGTTATACAATAAAGAAGGCTACAAATAAAATAAGTGGCTCTTTAGTCTCTCCAATCATAATATCAAAGCTAGGTTATTTACCTGAGTTGTATAGGCCCTTTGTTTCAATTGATGTGACATTCGTTGAATACATGTACGCATATATTGTGAAGACTTCCACTAATGGCTCAGTGGATCATCAAAAAGCTAGGTTTGTGGTAAAAGGCTACACTGAGATATATGGTATCGATTATATGGATACATTCTCTCTGACAAACAAGACAGTCTCAGTACATATATTTCTCAATTTAATAGCAATTTCTCAATGAATTTTATATTAGCTTGATACTAAAAATGCATATCTTCATGGAAATCTATATGAAAATGTTTATATGGAGCAACCACTTAGATTTGTTGTCCATAGGGAGTATGGACTTACTTGTAAACTAAAAAAATCACTATATGGCCAGAAACAATCTCCTAGATCATTGTTTGATAAATTTAGTTCAGCTTTTATTCAATCTGTTATGTCCCGCACCATGTCGAATCGCTCAACATTTTACAAGATATCAAACTCTGGAAAGTAGATTCTTATTATTTTCTATGTGAATGATATCATCCTCAAAAGAAATGACATTGATGAAATTTCAAGCTAAAAAATCACTTAACTCAATAATTTCACACTAAAAATTTGAGAGATTTGAGATAATTCTTAGGCATTAAAGTTGCCCACTCGAGAAAAGACATATCATAGAAGAAGAATGTTCTGAATATGTTTGAGTAGACTGGTATATTGGGTACTAGACCAACTAACACTTCTATAGATCCTCACATCAAACTAAAGGGAGTTGATATTTGATCCAAAGCGATTTCGTAGATTAGTTGGCAACATAGCTACCTTACAATAATATGAACTGATATTCCATTTGCTATGAGCGTGATCGGCCATTTAGCTTTGAGAGTCCTTAAATACCTTAAGGCAGCCCGAGGAAAAGGACTTTTATATCATTATCGTTGCCACTTCCAGCTGACGGAATATATAAATGCTGACTTGGCAAGGCCTCCAATAGAATGGAAATCTACATTAGGCTAATGTATCTTAATGTAGGTGGGAATTTAATATTTTGGAAAAGCAAAAAAAAAAAATATAGTAGCAAGATCTAATGTTGAAGCGGAATACAGGGTAGTGGCACTCACAATATGTCGGCTTGTATGGCTTAAGCAATTGACATAGATAGTAGGATTTCATCAATTTGAGCCAATGAAATTATACTGTGACAATCAAGTTAGTATGCATATTGCCTCCAACTCAATCTTTTATGAGAGGACAAAACATATAGAGATAGAATATCACTTTATCAGAGAGGAAGTCCAGCCCAAAAATGTTATCATGTCCTTTGTCATCTTTAATAATTAATTAACAGATTTTGCTAGTCAAATTGAGAGGAACTAGAATTAGGTATATTTGTAGCAAATGGGACTTCATGATATTTATACACCAACTTAAGGGAGAGTGTTAAAATCCTAGTTATAATTATATAGTAATTCCAAAGACATATTTGTAATTTGTAAACCCCAATTATATATGTATATAGTGAAGAGGCCTGCTGTGAAATAAGCAGCCCTTTATTCTCTCCAATCAGGTATATAAGACCTTTAGCCCTGCTTGTGTATACATAAATGTGACGTTGTATCTAAGATTTGCACTAATCTGATTCAACACTATGAACCCACAGAATTCCCAATATTTATTTGTCTTATCAATCTCGCAATGCTATAGATAATGCAAACCTGTATCTTCTATAATCTAAGAATATCTCATCTTTAAACTAATGAGAACATGTTATTCTTCAAATCATACTAGCCGATTAGCATGTCAATGACTATTGGGCTCATAACGAATAATCAGAAGACCACTAGGTTACTATGATTTTGTGTAATACCTTATATAGCTATAGCCTATACCTACTTGAGCAGGACAGATTCAACAGAAGGGACTAATTAAAGGTAACAAACTACCCACTGCCAGGCTTATTTTATCATGCTTTTTGTTCCATATTTAGATCTAGCCTTAATTTTTCTAAGTACCCAAAAAAGATGGTTACACTAATATTTGTATATTACACAGCAATGTATCGAATTAATTATCTAAGCTCTGTTGCACAATCATTAAGCCAACAACATTGCCAATTATGCAATGTGACACAGAGAGTCATAAAAAGGAGAGGATCGTGTAAAACAACTTACTTGGTGAAAGAAAAAACTTTCCTTAATGCTTCTCTATCTCTCAGATCAATCTACATAAAGAAAAGAGATTTTAATTTTCCATTAATTATGTATATTAGAAATATAATATGTTCCAAAACAAAAAGAAATCTAATAACGAAACCAGTAACAATAAAAAAATAAAATCTGCATAAAAGACACTAGAGAATATTCTGCTGCTTATATTTCAAAAAAAACAATTCCAATAATTAAAGTAATCATGAATACTATTTTTTAATCACAACTACAAATAGCAATGGCACAGATACAGGCACATGCAAATTGCACATATTTAACTAAGGAACATGGCAAACTTTTTTTTTCGATGTAACATAAAACTACCACGTCCCTTTTATTTTCTTGATCTGTAAGAATTAAAGGGATACTATCATGTAAGTTCAGATTTTTTTAATGTAAACGTAAGTCCAGAATTGAATGTTCAAATCAATCAAATCATATCCGTTATGATGAATCAAAATGCCCTGCAAACTTACACGGTTCAAGATAACAACTCACTACCAGACGAAACCCAGGTGGCAAGCATGTTTCAAATATAAACAATTGGTGAAAAAACAAAGAAGCATAAGCGGTAACGAAAGCATGCCTTGCATGTAGCCAGAGTTCATTAATTTCGTTTAGAGCCCAACTTGATCCTTTAATTCGGTCGAAAGTTTTCCCCAATAAAGAAAAATACGAAGAAGTACACAAGAAACCCTAAGTCGACATCTCCCTGATCAAACACATTCAAAATACAATAAAAAGCCGCAGCACCATCAGCGAACTACTAATCAAACAGGAAATCAAAGGTTTCTTTTTTTTTTTCTCAATCAAAGGTTTCTTTTTTTTTTCTCAATCAAAGGTTTTCAAAGAAAACAAGAGGAAGAAAACTGCAAATTCTAATCGCAGCAAAAACAAAATTCACAAAGAGAAGAAAACAAAACTTGAGCGTCACTAATCAATAATTCGCGAAAAATAAAATTCTACGCACCTGATGAAAGGAGAGATTATTCCCGTTGTCTCCGGCGAGCTCGACCACCCTCTGGATGGCGACTTCGGAGGAATTGATGAGGTTGTCGATGACCACTACACGGAACCCTTGCTGGAGCAGCTGCAGCACCGTGTGGCTCCCGATGTACCCTACACCTCCCGTCACCAGAATGTTCTTCGCCGCCATGGGGGTAGGCCGAAGGATTTCTCAACGGTTGGAGGATCCAAAGATCGGAGAGAACGAGGAGGATCGAGGAAACAGGAATTCTGAATACATGTTGAAGAAGGAATTGGGGGTATATATAGACCGGGCGAGGGGGCGGGGCATCCCTTTAACGGCCGAATGATCGGATGTTTATTTTCTCCGTTAAATAATGGGTTGTTATTATGCACATCCCCCCCAGAAATCGAGTTAATTACTAAAGTATCCCTAAGATCATGCATCAATTGCCACCTGTCCCCTCATTGTCCAAATAGTTTATTTATAGATTTAGATGGGGTGCTTCTTAAATTACAGAAAATTTATGGAAAATATTTTAT
Source organism: Apostasia ramifera (assembly GCA_019297695.1). Classification (NCBI taxonomy): domain Eukaryota; kingdom Viridiplantae; phylum Streptophyta; class Magnoliopsida; order Asparagales; family Orchidaceae; genus Apostasia; species Apostasia ramifera. Next base: position 32,781 of record JAEMOT010003878.1, on the reverse strand, counting down.
TTTCACGATATTTGATTTAAGCTCACATATATATTAAAAAATCTTAACCAAAATTTAATAAATAAATCAACAGTCTGGATTATTTAGGGTTTGTTTAGCAAAAGAAAAAAAATATAAAAAAATTAACATTTTTCCCAAAGTATTTATATTATCAAAAACAATATATTAAAATTATGTTTAATTAATTTATTAAAAATTGCGTAGAATTATGTAAGATGATGAAAAGAACAACAACAACTGATCAGATACATGAATTCTTTATTTTCATTGCGCTCTATCAATTAACAAATTTTTATTTAAGTGTAAGTAACTAAGATCACTCCTTATAGTTTCTTATCATGTCTTCTTTGATCTCCCTCTTCCTCTTTGTACATGAGCAAGATCCAATAACTTAATTTTTTAAACTGGAGCTTCAATCGGCCTACGATTTATATGTCCAAACCATCTAAGTTGATTTTCTCTAAGTTTATCCGCAATTAGTACAACATCAACTTTCTTTCAAATTACTCATTTTTCATTCTATTCTTTCGTGTATATCCACACATTTACCTTAGCATCCTCATTTTTACAACATTTATTTTATTTGTATGTTTCTTTTTTGTAGGTCAGCATTCAGCATCATATATCATCGCTGGTCTTATTACAGTTTATAAAATTTACTCTTGATTCTGGATGAGATTTTTCTATTACACAACACACTAGAAGTATTTTTCTATTTTACTCATTCTGCTTGAATCCTGCTAATGACGTCATTATCTATGTCACCATCATTTTGTATGATTGATCTAAGGTATCTAAAGCGCTCACTCTTCTTAATAATTTGATCACCAATTGTCACATCTTCAATATAAGTATTTCTTTCTTGACTAAATGTGCACTTTACATATTCAATTTTTGATCTACTAAGATGAAAATCTTACATCTTATCTTGAATATGTATAGTCATGCCTTCCATAATCAAAGCAAAAGGATACAGACTTGAAGACGAGCCTTGGTGTAATCCAATTGTAATAAGAAAATTCTTGGTCAAATCTTCTTGTGTCTGAACACAGGTAACAATTCTTTTATACATGTCTTTAATAACTTGAATATAAGCAGTGCAAATTCTTTTTTTTCTGAAACTCTCTAAAGTACTTCTTTTGATATTTTATCATAAGCTTTTTCTAAATCAATAAAAATCAAATGTAGGTTTTTCTTTCTCTCCTTAAACTTCTCTATTAAACTTCTTAATAAATAAATAACTTCTATAGTAGATCTACCTAGCATAAAATCAAACTGATTCTCTGATACTTAGTATTATAGGTACCAATATACTTTTTCTCTATTCATTTGACATCCTTTTAGTCTTCAAAATTATATTAAATAATCTAGTGAGACAAGAAACTCATTCTAGTGGGGACACAGATCAGCATTGAATTGGATGGCTAGGATGAAGTCATGTGCTGAATCAAAATTTAAATTCAAATTAATTAGAGCTATTAGAGATTTTCATATTAGCTTTATTTTGATTTGATTTGATTTAGAGCATATCTGAAAGATTTGAAGACTCACCACATTTGAAACTGATTTTATTTTATTGTAATAGAATTAGTTCCATATTTGCTTTTATTTATTTGGTATTTTATTTTCTGTATTTAATATTGTATTTTTAAATTTCTATATGAGATCTCTCTATATAAAGAGGTCACCTTGCATTGTAAAGGAAAAAAAAGCATTTGATAAATGAAATTATNGCCCGCATGCGCCCGCCAGCGCACCCGCCTGTGCTTGCGCCCGCACACCGTTTGCGCTTTGTCCGTGCGATGCCCGTACTCGATCAGATTAGTTTATCATCGTCAGTGACTCTTCTCCGATTCAAATCGCTGGTAAATTCTTTCTCGAACTCCATTAAGCTGATTATTTGACTTCAACACAAATTATTCGCTTGACTTGAATTATTTATTTGGCTCTAATTGTGTGACCCGATATTTCTTTGTGTGTCAATTACTGTTGGATTTAACTGTGAGACGTTTGTCCTAGATTCCTGAACCTCGGATCTAATTTATTGAATTTTAATTGACGCCCTAATCTAAATTGATAAATTCTTATTTATCATACGATCCAGTTTAATTTTAATTTTAAAATATCTTAATTTACGGGATTCAAAAATCTTATTTATCATATAATTTATTTAGAAAATATTTTTTCTCTTAATTAAAATAATTTGTTAATCAATTTTGTTGAATATAAATATAAAATATCATTTGCAATTTTTTTTTTCCGTCCCGCATCAACTCATCTCCTAAGCACTTTCAAACATCTATTAAGATGTTATCTGACACTACTGCTTTTTTATACTTCATTTTCTTTAAAGCTTTCCAGACTTCAGCTTTACTAATTTTTATTTTCTTTTGGGGTGCTGAGTTCCGTAAGATCAATTGAATTTTCACAATATTCATTGTAAAGCTGTTAAATTATAAAATATTTTTTATAATATTATTTTAAATGAGAATAAAAAATAAATTTTAATGTGATATTTTGTTTTGAGATTTTTTGGAAGATTTGAGTTATCTTTTAAAAATATATAAAATATGAAATAAAATTAATTTATATTTTAAAATTTATATGTAATATAAAATAAAGAAGTTTAAAATATTATTAATTTAATATTAAAATCTGTATGATATATACTATAAAATTAATTTTAATCAATATTCAAATTAACTCAGCTAAACAAACGCATTTAATTGATTTCCCAGTTAAAATTTTGAGAAATGGAAATGGATCACAAACCGCCTCTTTTCTGGTTATCAAATTTGACCAAACTCATATCCACTATTATTTTAATAATTTATTAATAGGAGAATAAAAAAAGTATTGAAAGAATAATAATGTCGGCCTAAATTTATAATTCAATTTTGACGTTCAACCAGACCATTCCAAACTGATTTAATTTGGAATAAAATATTTTGAGTAAATTGTTTCCAGGCCTTTGAGGTTACAACCGTATTGAAATTAATTCTAATTTAAAAAAAAAAATTATTTTAGTTCATAAAATTGTAAAAGTATTACAATTTTAGTTTTTATTTTAGAATCACACCTTTTTTCACTAATTATTTTTTTTATAAAAATATAAAATTTAATTATTTTTATTAATTTAAATAATTTACACATTTTAAATAATTATTATATCTTTTTATTCTCATAATTTTTTTTAAAATTTAATTTCTTTTATTTTTAGTTTTTTTATTCTAAAAATTTAAAAATTTAAAAATCTAAATATGAATGTTGTAAAATTATATTCTAAAATTCAGAAAATTAATAATTAAAAATAAGTTTATGGTATTATTATTTCTTAATTTAGATTAAATGATAGTAATTTTGCAATCTCAAAAATATAAATCAAAGATAATAAAAAAATAAAGACGTGTAAGTCAGAAGTTCGGTGGAGTTTCCGTTATCATATTTCCTATTTTAGTTTGTTGCCACGTTGACGATGTGGGACAAAAGAATTGATGGGCGGCGGACGCGTTTATTATGAGTGGGTAAAGGCGCGCCGGTGGAATTACTCATTCATAAAGAAAAGGTGGTAAAGGCGGTGCTCTATGTTCAGCAGAGAATTGAAGGAGTTTTTTTACATAAAAGTTCGGGTAAATTGCATTCTGAGCCCTAAGATCACAAATGCATTACAAATTAATTCTAATTTTTCAAAATTTTCAATTTTAATTTTTTTTTTTTTTTTTACTTACTCAATTTTAATTCTTAAAGTTATAAATATAGTGAAGTGGTCACAACTTAGATAGTTGTTAAATTTTCACTATTATGCATTAGGATTATTTTCAATAATTAATTTTAAATTTTTTAAATTTTTTTTTGAAATATTAATATTATTATTTTAAAATTTTAATCTTTTACAGAAGAGAAAGCTAAAAGTAGAAGTTAATTTTTAGATTTTTTAAATTCTTTTATTTCACATCATCCACAACTTTCAACAAAAAAATATTTTTATCTAAATTTAATTTTAACAAATTTAATTTTAAACTTATTAAAATTAAACTTTACATAAAAAAATCATTATACTTATACATAATAATATCTTACTTATATATAATATTATTATATTTATACATAACACTTTATGCTAATATACAAAATTATCTATTTTAACATTACTCCAACTCCGGAGAAATATGAAAGCTAAATATATATGGATAGCATTTAAATTTCAAAATAATAAGAATAGATAACAAATAATTATGAAATTATCTTATTAATATTTTTTACTTAATTATAAATAAAGATGCATTGTTCTCCCTTATTTCATCCCAACAAGTACACATACTACAACAATATATGCATGTACTTATTTCACATATACAAATATATAGCAACATTGAGTTGCAGGAAGAAAAAAAAAAAAAGAAAAGAAAAAGAGAGAGAAATTAGATGATAAATAGGAAACTTTATAAACATCCAAAGAAAAAAACCACAAGCTTCTCTAAAATGATTGATTAATGAAGCAACCCAATGCCTTCAACCCTACCATCTGGATGGATTGATGATCTGAATGAGTCTTTCTACTATATAAGGTGCTGCCTTCAACAATTCTTGGCACAACTTTGCATTTCTCAACCAAATCAAATCCTGTATATAGAACGGTTCGTAAGTGAGATTAATCTATTTGTGATGAAAGTATGAAGAAACAAAACAACAATGGATTTGTTCAACACACGGCCAAAAGAAGACGAGAGGCACCGCTGGACACCAACAAAAGACCTACAAAGAGACAAAGCAGCGGCCTTTAGTTCTCATGACAGTGCAAATAGTGATTTTATTATCGAGCACATTGTAGATATGTTACTTTCACTTTAGTCTTACAAAATTACACGTGATGCACAACATAAATAGTGTAGCCAAATTTTTTGAGTGCACTATGCCATGGCAAGCAATTTTTTTTAGGAGAGAGAGATGTCTCTCCCTATTGACTTTTGCAGCATCTTCAAAAGAGATATTGATTGACATTTGTATTTTATTTTAGTTTAATGCTATGGTAATGCCAAGTTTCATAAAATCCAAAAATTCACCAAATGAAACCACTAATAAGTTGGTTTCCAGGGGGACAAAATACACAACCTTAAAATCTAAGCAAATTATATGTCTGATCTCCAATTTTTGTATTATAAAAAAAAAATCCTTTAAATTCTTTTAAACATGAAAATAGTATCTCCCCTAGCAGTCCTTTAACCTAAGGGCTAAAAAATTCTCCCCTCCAACCATGGTTTAAGGAAATTACATATCCACTTTGAGATCTTAATCAATTACACAAGTCTAATATATTCTTTTATATGCAACAAAACAGCCCCCATATTATTTTGTGGAGAATTTACATAAATTTGAGGCATGTATAAAGTATCAAAGAGGTTAAATGCGTAATTGGTTATAACAAAGAAAGTCTTTTATATGCACCCATCATTAAATATGCACGTTTATTAAAAGAACCAAGAGCCATGAATTTGCTAAGATTTCGGAGATACGTATACAATCACCCAATGTTTTTATTATTAGCAGGTATTTATCCTTCACACCATGATGAAGGGGAGGAATTAGGAAAGAGGAAGAAAACTAGCTGCATATATGATACATAAGGAATCAAGATCCAGAAGAAAATAACTAAACAAAAAATGATCGAAAGATTTTCTTGCTTTAGTCATTAAGCCTTGTAGATCCACCTAACTATAATGAATGCGATAACAACTGCAAACACTTCAGCAACCATTAAATGAAGAGTAAATTGGTTAGATACCTTGCATATTTAAATCTGTTCGGTTGCTACTGGTTGGGAACTAAGAAGCCTTTCCACCTCATCATTAGCCTCAGCTTGAATACGCCACCGCTGCATAACAATGACATCAAAGTAGACAAACATTAGTAACAAAGATATTTGGAGGGTTGCAGTGATGTACATGTAAAGAAAATTCTTGCCTCTTCAAGATTTTCAATCTCCATGATTTGTTGTATCTGTTCTGCTATGCTTTCCTGTAATTGGGTATTTGAAAATATGAATTTTTCCGATATCTTATAGGAAAGAATTTATAACTTCCAGGTCTTTAAGGTTGGAGGCTGGTTACAACTACATCACAATCACAATTTGGTTCAATTAGGTCCCAAACAAGCTTTTAAAAGTCAAATAGGTTCCTCATGTCAGAATCTGACATTTATGATGTCCCAATAAACAAAAACCATGGCCTGTGACGTCTATTGTTTATTTCCCCATTGTCAATATGGGCAAAAATGATTAAATTACCTGTTAAAGGTGGTTAGCCCACGTCAAATACTCTGTTCCTCATTCCATCGCAGACCAAAGTCACACTATGGTGCCCAAATTATTTCGTGTTTCATGCATCTCTTCTCCATTATATAGATTTATTTTGCACCCTTTCATATATTTCTCTTTATTTCTTGTGAAGTTCTACTAGAGCAAGAGCTTTCCATCATATGCTAAAAAGATATTTTCTATAACTTTCACATGGGCTCAAGGAAAAAAATTTAAAGGACAATTGTCTACATGCTACAAAAAAACTTTAAATATTACCTATACGTCACTCTCTTCAAGTTAAATTATGAGGTGGCATCTATTTAAACAAATATGTAATATAACAAAATTTCGGGTGGAAAGTATGTAAATGCCCCAAAATTTAAAAGTTGGACCCAACCGTGAGACACTGCAGGCCTTAAGGACTCGATCAAAGTCAAAATTTGGAACTTGCATGCAACATCCTCCAAACTCCAAAACACCGAATTAATATACACAAAGCAAATATAAAGTTAGAAGGCATTTACAGCATTACTAACTGCTTCAGCAACAAGCACATCAGAATCCATTTCGACTTCGATTTCAATCATTGAAGATATCTGAAATAGAAATATTAATATCTGATAAAAGCAGTATTAGAACATGCAAAACCAAGGTCATTCATTTGTTTGTAAGCTTACTTTTGCATAGGAATCAATTAACTCGATCCTCGCAGAGAGGGATTTTTCCAAGCTCTCATACACCTTTTTAACTCTAGCTCTTCGAGCACTGGGAAATTTTTCAATGGCATAGTTGGCACATATAAAACTTACACTATGAAGATTTAATTTAGGAATGGAGAAATAATTCTATATGGAGTAGAAATAAAGTCGTATCTACCACAACAAAAACCACAAAAAGATAAAACAATGGACTTTTTAACTAGGTTTACCGATACAATGGCTCTCCTAATGCAATGATCTTGTTCTCTAACTGGTGCATGCGGGCCAGCATCCAAACCTTTAAACAAGGACTTCAAACTTTTTATCAATCGTAGTTTTATTTGCGTTTGTCATCATACCTCATTTTCTGTGGATCGCCTCAGGTCCTTGATGCGAGACTGTATCAAGTTATATTGAGATAAAAGTTGCTGCTTCAGAGCAACCACATCCACAGTCCTCTGCGGAAGCTGAAATAATGGAATAACGGAAAACTAAGCAACAATGTGCAAAACCTTTCAAGTGAAATCTCAAAATCTGGAGAGATTTAAAATTTAAAATTATTAGTTCCAAGAAAGTATTTTCCGCAAAGACATTTAGTCTATGCAGCAGAGCATTTGCAGGTCCCTTTAAGGCTATTTCAAATACTTTTATTTGATAGAAACATTTTCTCCTCCTCAAGTAATTAGAATGTTTAAGGGGAAAACCAAGTTCACTTGTGAAAAATCTAATAAAAATGCAAAGTGAAGAAGAATTACCAGCATATAGAAACATAATTCTTCACAAAGATTTCTCTATTTTGTACTCCATAGTACCGAAGCAACATATATTGAAACTCTCTAAATGTACTTTGCAAAAGAATGTAAAAGCTAGAACATGAGTTTCTGCTTTTTACTCAATAATGCCTTTCCAGCTGAATACTTTGACTCCTCCATTCCAAACAATAACTTCCTTTGCACATCCAGGCATAAGCGATTTACTTTTGCTTTGAAGATTAATTAGGAGGACTTGTATGTAATGCAAGATTAAACTAAAAAATGTACTGATGTGAATATGCTAAATAAAATACAAATCTAATTATTATACAAAAGACAATAAATTTAGTCTCATAAGTCCATCCTCCATTTTACCTTACTTAAATGAGGAATAATTATGCGGTTCACAGTACTTCCCAGCGCAAGCGATCCAACAGCAACCACCGAAATTAGTTTAGCAAGGGTTGGATCAATGAACCCAGAAGCAGCATCTCCAGTTGCAAGTACAGCAAGTGAAGTAAAGATGATAGACGGTTTGGATAAAAATGAATTCCCGGATGTCACAGGAGCTTTAAGTAATTTTGACATTTTGCCGGTTGTGTGGTTTGTGAGAGACATGGGCTCCCCTGATCTAAGCTCAGGAGGCTTTGCACTCAACTTTAATGGACCAATCTCCTGAAACATATTTGCCGGAGCAGACAAAGTGAGTGTCACTCTTTCTTCCTTCTGAGCAGGTAGCTCAACTGTCTCAGTGGCAAATTTATGTGCACTGGCAGTTCCAGAAGGAGTGCACACCTGCATGGAAGATAACATGGAAGATAACATGGAAAATAGAGATTCTTCAAGAGCAAGCGTGATCATTCGGATTTCCATAAATCCAACCACTTCTCTTAAACAATGAGATGTTTCAAGAGCATGCCACAAAGAGGGCATACATTCTGAGATGACCAAACCAAATAACAATGTGCAACTATGCAAACACCATTTCGAAGGGTATGGGAAATAAGTTAAAGCCAGGAAACAGAATCTGATAGAGCAATTGAAAGTAGCTCCAAGATGATGTTTACCACAATGGAGTGAATAGCAGCAGGGATGCTGTCTCTGTTTATTTGTAGAAATCTCAAAGCCTTATCCCAAGCTGAAGTATCCATGCTGCGTTCGGCAGTAGCAGATCCTTAGAAAAAGTCAATACCTCAGAATCAACATCATTTGCTGTACTCCAACTAAAATGCTTTTGAATATAACATTTAATTATTTAATCAACATAACAAAAAGAAAAGCAGAGGAGTTTATGAAGGATGCACAGCAGATTTTTTTTGATGGACAAAGTAGAGTGATAAGAGCAGAACATGACGGATGGCTAGAAAAACAGATCATAATATGTTTCAGTTAAACGACTATCCCTGTAGGTGAAATATGGATGCCAACAAGCGTTTCAACAAGATGAACACAAAGAAGAGTCAATACGAGCAAAACGTGATGTAATACTAATGAAAAGAAACTAAATCTGGAATATGTCATACAAGGCAAACACCAGAAGAGGCAAAGCCATTGAAGAAATAGAAAAAATAAAGAGTTCAACAACATCAAATGACAATACTAATATTTGAGATTTTAAATATTATTATCACTCCCCATTGACTAAATATAAGATATGGAGTCAGGAGACCAAACCGAAATCTCTAATCTAAGATATCTTTAAATGAGTTCTGATGCCGAAATCTCTAATATAAGATATCTTTAAATGAGTTCTGATGCAAGCATCAGAACTGCGAAAGAAACCTCAAGAGAATAAGCCTCGAGGAATGAATGTTGAGAAAAGAAACCCACCTTGGCACCAAGGAATAGCTTGAGTCAAGAGGAAAATCCCCAACCAAGTTCGATCAATCTAAAGAACACAAGAACCTCCCTGAAAGGGGAACAAAGAAGACCTCCCTAAGGAACATTCTTTAAAGAAGGTGATGTAGACCTTCCTTGAAAAACCTTTCTCATGAAGACTATATCATAATTTTCTACAACACTAATAAATGTAATAGGAGACTCCATTAAGCTATGTGAGATACTCTCCAATGCCATGACATAAAACTCCCCAATGTCATGAGGAAACTTCCCAAGGCTGAATGGGAAGCTCCAAAAATTCCACTAATGCGGAGAGAACGAGAACATGCTATGAAAGAAGATGGACTTTCAATCTTGTTTTTGGGACCAAATACGAGCATGATCACAGACCGACTACAGTCCTCGTGTGAGAGTTACCCAAATTTGTTCCCAAAAATAGAAGATCATTACAGGACAAAGCTCCACAACTTCCAAGATTGGGGATCACCCTGCTAATCAGACTGGACCAGACCAGTTCCGGTCTGGTCCAACCGGTTCTAGGTCAAGTTCCAACCAGTTTGGGACTGGATTCAGAACCGGTTGGCCTAACTTGGAACCGGTCCGGGTCCGATCTGGATCCATGTATTTTGGTCGGGTCGGGTCACTCGGATATAATTAATTAAAAAATATATATTTCTATGTATTTTATAAAAAAATACATGTTTTATATTTTTAACATTTCTAAAAAAATAAACAAAAAAAGAAAAATATTTTAAAAAATGCTTTTAATATTAATGAAAAATTATTTTATAATAAAATAATTGTAGCTCCTACAAACATTTCGCATTAAAAAAATTTATTCTTCGTAATTACAAAGAATTATTCTGGAGTACTCCTTTTCTTCTTCTGAACTATTATCCTTAAATTTATCCATGAAATTGTACTGTTGATTTCGTAACTCGACAGCAAACCAATCCTGCAGACAAGTAAGCATGCAAAGAGTTACAGCAGATAAGCTACTTTTGTATTATCCTATTATTCTTTCTACGGTGGAAAAAGCTAATTCAAAAGCTATAATTAAAGCTTGTGCTGCTAGAACATCTAGCCAAAGCTTATAGAATCGAGTATCATTTTGATGAGCTTTTCCACCACTCCAATAAGATCATATCATTGTCAAATTTCTCCCTAAAGTGTAAATAAAATTGCAACTCGTTCAAATTTGCTGGGGCTTGACTCTGTGCCATAGATTGCTCACCAGCAGGTGTTTTTCATTTCTCTGAAGTAAGAGATCTCTTCACTGCCGCCGATCTAAAAACGTTAAAAATATTAAGCATTTTCTATGTTTTTGCTTATATCTCCACACATCTCACATTTCTACTCGCAACTTACTGACTGTAATAAAGAGAAAATAAATCTTAGAGAGTTATAAAAACTAATGTTATTTCGGCATCAGTATTACTCCCAAACAAATCAGAATATTCTTTGTAGCCTTAACCCGCTAATTAACAAGAAAACATAAAACCATAAATCTAAAGATAACCTAAGTCCTCCATTGTGACATCCTCAATTTGCAATCTTATAATCTCATAAGCATTCCTGATTGGTAAGTTGCCAGGTAGCTTTTCGTTCCTAATTAGTTGTGTTAGATAATACATATTATAAAGCTTTCTACCTAATTTATGGATAAAAATTGTTTTGAAAAGGTTTCACTGTTTTCTTCATTTTTGACGACTTGTTATATTAATAACATTAAAAATATCAAAAAATTATTAACCGCATGCCTTGCCACCTCTCTTTTAGCACACCGATGAGACTACCTGATCAAGCAAGCATTACACGTGTTCAAGTGAGTCGGGGAGATATGGGTTGCGTGAAAAAGTATTCAAGGCTGAGTGAGTCTAAAGTAGATATGGGTACAACTAATGGAAAGTACACGCGTGACATGTATCTTAATCAACCCAACACAAGCACACTACAATGCTATCCTTAGTCGCCTCTTCAATGGTAAACAGAATCAACCGTATGTGAGCCAACTAGCCACCTACAAGTGGTCGAAAGATTGTAAGCACATCCAAAAGAAGGGAGGAAGACGAAGACAACCTTTTGATGTAGAATATTCATAATAACGTTCCAATATTAGCATCAGACTTAAGCTTAGGAGGAGCTTCATTTGATCTTTTCTATTATTGGCTATTATGATATATTATTGTATGTAAGAGTAAGATTTTTTTATTTATTTGAGATAAATATATTTTGGAATATTTTCAGATAAAAGGTATGTACTACTATTTTTTTTCTTCATTTTTCCATATCCTCTGAACCTTAATTGCCTTATCTTCACCTACTCATATCAATTTTGATCTCAAATCACATTATCCTGCATCAAATACCCTACAAACAACTCTGTAGATGGGATTTAAAAGATTTCAGCAAACTACTTTATCGATGGGAGGTGACCCGAAAACCCAATGATCAAATAAATCAAGAAGAATGCTCAAGTTTCCTTTGTTTAATCAGATTTGATAAATTTATGAAAGACTTCCTGGACATGGAAAAATGAGAAAGCAAACATAGTGGTTTGAAGTTATATAAATGAAATAGGGCCAAGCATTTACTGACCTAATTACTTCAGAGTCAATGCTAAGTATGTCTCCAGATACAAGCTCATACTGGTAACGACACTTGGAACAAGAGGCGACCTAAAAAAGTTTGCATAAATAATACATGTAAGAAATATAAACACAACTACTAATTATAAAGGGAAAAGTTATAATTGCCGCTCTTTAGAAAAAAATTTAAAAATTTGTCGGTATTCAACACCATTAAAAAATTTTAATAAAATGAAGTTGCTTAAATATTGTTCGTTTTATCAAGCTATTCAAAAAAGTCAAAAAGTAAAAGCGCATGCAACATAAAGAGAACAAAATGACATCGGGAAAAAAATGACTAAGTAGTGCAAAAAATGAGCCCCTTTTCCCAATTAGAAATCATGGTAATGAGGCCATACTCCTGAGCATAACAAGGTGCTCTTGTTCTCAAATTTTTCTGATCTGCATTGCTTCATTGGCACAGGCCATTTCTATCTGATGTAAGTTTCTGTTGGAGCAGCTTTTTTCAATAGCAGTAAATATGCATAAGAAAACATAGTCAAACATTTCAACGACCACTCCAAAGTTATACCGGATTGCCTATTGAAACTATTTAGGAAATTTAGTCTTCTTGATAATTGCATTTGGTTTCAATTCTAGCCATAAACATAGGCAAATAGGAAAAAGAAATGAGTATAATTGTTGCGATATACACAGACTATATGCACATAAAAATTTGGTACATTAAAATGTTGAATAACTTCAAAATTTAAAATGCACGCTTGAAAATGAGCGCAGTACGGATGACACTAGAGCTCGTGCATAACTGAAACGACAAAAAGACCAAAGTGTTTACAGTTAAAAAGGAATTAAACGTATGTAAAAGCAAAATAATATGTGTCTGCATCAGTAAAATAGAACAAGAAAGGAAAAGACACTCATGTATCATAAGTATAATGGACTACCTGAATCCCATTTTGAGGTTGTACAACAGCAATAGGTAGAATACATATTGGACATTGCACTATCATTCCAAATGGCACCTACAATACAAATTCTAAATACCATTATCATATTCTTGCTCCTATATACAATAAGAAACTTAAATGAATGAAGCAAGAGACCATTTGTTGACATATACATTATGCCACAGATCTATAATTTGGCAATTTGTTTCGAAGGCAGATTAACTTATGTAAAACAATATGAACAAAATGTTTCTCTATTCCATTGATATGAGAATACAATTTAAATTTTTTTTAGAAAACCAATTTAAAATTTAGTAACTTCATATTCAACAATTTGCATTTATTTCTCCAATATTTAGTACAACATGGTTTATTGAGTGACCAAGGTAATGTATGATGATAAATAACAATATGGCCAAGAGAGATATCTAAAGTTAAACTAGCCCTTGTTTAATCTTAAGCCCATTCATTTCCAACAGCAGCTTAAAGGGGTTTAAGCCACGTAAAACTTTAAAGATGCTTAAAGGCCTTAGTACTGTTTGGATGTGCTTCAAATCTAAGCATCTTAAAGTTACTAAGAAATGCTTACCAAACGCAAAAGTTCCACATTCAAGATAAGAAATTTTTTTCACAAACACACGTAAATTTAAGCAAGTTACCAAACACGTAAATTAAAGTAAATACCTGGTCACCTGAAGCAACCCCTGCTCCACAGACCAGGGAAATTATTCCTATTGCATCCGATACTCGCAGGCATCCTGCCAATCCTAGAGCCAACAATGTATAAGTCTGCACATTTGGCCTAGCCCACCTCCACCTCTCAACGGATGTCACCTCGGCCATTCCTGTCAATAACACCCATTCAACAGACAAAGCCCTCTAAAACTTGTCCATTTTCAGAATCCATAAGCAAAAAGTAGGCAAGAAAGAAAAAAATCTCCTCACCTCGAGCTTGGCCGCAACGCATCGCGTGAAACACCGAAAGGGCTAGGTCGACATTTCTCCGATCAAGGGCTGCCGCAATGACCAAACGACAATCGTCATTCTCGACAACTCCCCCACCGGTATCCGCCTTGGCTTCTGCGATCATCTCGAGGGCTTGATCGGCATCTTTCGCACCGAGTATGCGCCTCAAGAGGTTCCCTTCAAGCAAGCAGGAAGCCATCTTCTCAGTGCCCAGGCCATTCTTACCTCCGGAATAAGCTGTTACGGAATGATGTGCAGAGAAGTAGAAGCTTCTAGGGTTGCAATGGCCGAGAAAGAACAGGGAGGAGATTCCGGAGGAAGATGATCCGAAGCACTGAAGAGAGTGGTGGGAAGGGGGAGACCGGAGAGGCGAAACGGAGCTCAGAGCCATCTTCGGCTCTCAGAGGCGCACTGCCAGAGGGCGAATTTAATCGGATGAGGAACCAATGGCCTAGAAAAGTCTAACAAGATAACCGACTGATCACTGAAACGAGCCATCCTTCTCTTTAGCAGTTATACAAAATTTATATTAATTTTTCAGCAGCAATTTCTCATATCCAAATTAATTTTAGAATCATATTAAAAATTAATTTTAAAATAATAAAAAATTGTTTTATGTTTAAAATAATAAATAAATTATCTTTTTAATTCAATCAACTTCATACTCTTCATATTAATGATATTGATAAATAAGTGTGATATGACATAAATTATATTGTTAACTTATCATAATAAAAATTTTATATAAAATGTGAAGTAAGGTAGATTGCTGCATTAAAAAAAATATGTAAAATGAGGTTAATTATAAATTTTATATTAAAATTTATAGGAAATATAAAATGAATTTATTTTTTAATATTAAAAAAATGTTAAAGTGATTAATTTTTAATCTAATCATTTAAGGGATATTTGGTTTAATATTATCTTG
Organism: Apostasia ramifera; assembly: GCA_019297695.1. Lineage (NCBI taxonomy): Eukaryota > Viridiplantae > Streptophyta > Magnoliopsida > Asparagales > Orchidaceae > Apostasia > Apostasia ramifera. The sequence goes on along the minus strand of JAEMOT010003878.1, from coordinate 17,768 downwards.
ATATTATGTCTGCTATCTAAAGATAATATATATTTAGTTTGATAATATGTGTAGATAATATTTTAAAAACTTATAAAATTATTCTAAAATAATGACATTTAAATATCATAATATTTAAATAACATGATATATCAAGATAGCATCGAATCAAAGCCTCCTTAGGTTTTTTGAGCTCAATACTTTTTTCTTTGATAAATTTTGAGCTCAATACAAACAAAGTTCAAGCCAAGTCTGGCACGGCTCAATTTGATTCAATTCGAGCTAGCTCAAGTCTTAATCAAATCAACTCAAGCCCTAAAAAAAATAAAAAATAAAATAAAAAATAGCCCCTATTAAGATTTGAACCCACAAATTAACTAATAAATATCTTAACCACAACTAACATGTACTTATATACAAGTAATAAATAATTATAATAAGTAACTAAATAAATAATTTATATTTAAAAAATTAAAGATCGAGATAAGTCAATTCAATCCTACTATAGCTCATGGCTCGGTCAATAAACTTAATCAAACTAAATATATATTGATTTAAACATCAGATGAATATCAATCTCTGAGCCAAACTCTCACTTCTACTCAATGCCATGCAAATTGTTTCTCAGAATCTAAAAACCCAAATAACTAATGAGATCAAAAATCTCAAAAGTTCAAAAAATAAGTCTTAAGTGGTGTTCTACTAGTTTTGAGAAAAGAGTTTGCTTGAGTATCGAGGAGCCTCAAATTCGAATGACACTGTTATAATTTTTAAATGAGTAGAGAAATTGTGATGCTTAAGATTAAAAAAAAAGTTGAAAGCCCAATGAAGCCCAATAAGAGTTCACCAAGCCCAATAGGCCAGTTGTTCCAAGTTTGGCCCAACATGGAGCCCATTATGTCCCTAATCGAGCCCACATGAATGCGTTCTATATTTTAGGAATACATACTAGACAAAGGAGATGGCTCGTCAGAACTCAAAAGCAGGACAAATTATCGAGTTCAAGAGCTCACTAATACGGAGCTTAATTGTAAATTCTCGTAATTCCATTATAGAAATATTGTCCACTTTGACTCTAGGAAATCTACGTAACTTGAATACTTTCCAGGAGATCACCCATCCTACTGCTACTCCAGTTCAAGCACGTTTAACTATGAAATTTTTTATCATCAGCCTCACGATTTTGCCCTAAAAGATGGTAGACGCAACAAATAGGCACATGAGGCCCTTTAGCCATGTCGCTAATGCAACGACTGTTATGAATGTTTTTTACTTATGAGTATTATTTTGTTTTGTATACATATACAAAATAAAAAAAAATGTTCATACAAAATATAAAATTGGGCTCATAAAATATGAAATTTTTTATGGGGCAATTTTCTGCTTTGTATGATCATTTTTTCTTCATAAATATATACAACCATCAAAAAACCCCATACAAGATGAAAAAAATGTTCATAAAAACAAAAAATTATATAAAATGACAAGAAAACGATGCAAAAAATAACAATCAGCGTGTGCTTAACATAGCTAGCGAGCCCCACACGCCTCTACACGATGCACTAGAATTGGGCAGCAGAGTAGTGAGCTGGTGTGACTAAAACTAATAATTTCTCCCAGAGCAGTGTTCATGTTTAATTTAATTTGACCCAACTTGAAATGATTAACTCAGATTTTCCATGTCGAGTTCCTCAACCCAAACCAGCTCATCGAGTCAACCCGAACTCGAACAAAATGTGATTTTGGATTTATATAAACTCTTTAATTTAACTTAGTTAAACAAGCAACATATAAAATATTATTTTTTTTATCGTTGATGAAATATTACATATTGAAATATGTAGGTATGCAACAATGACATAATTTTACGAATATTTTAAGATAGATAATTTTTGGGTATACCTGAATTTGTCTCAAAAAATTTCGAGTGACGACCTTCAACATGAACTGACCCAAAATGTAAATTTGTCAATTTTAAGATCATATTTTTTAACTCAATATTAAAGGGAAACAAGCAAATTGACGTTTTATGCCACTTGGAATCTGACTAAGAAAACGTTTGGTTTATTATTACCTTGGTGTTATGTCATCTTTTATCTGTAATTTTTTAGAAGATTATTTATAAATATTTTTAAATCAAATAACTATTTTATCAAAATAACATTAAATCAAACACACTCTAAAATAGTTCTCTCAAGTTCAGTAGCTAAATTGAAAATTTAAAAAACACAACTAATTAACTCAAGTTTCAAATTTATAACTCATTTGAACTAAGGAGCTCAAGTGTAATTCAATTTTTTTAAATTTAATTCTTTTTCAAACTTATTTACAGTAATTTTTTTAGGGGCTTTTGATTCAATATTATCTTGATATTATATTATATTATTCAAAAAATATAATCATTTAATTTAATAATATTTATAAATAATTTTTTATAAAATTATAGAATCATTAATCAAAAGATGACAAGATCTAGATATCTAAAAAATTATTAGTTCAATATCATTATATTTAGATTATATAATATAACACTAAGATAATAATGAACGAAGCACCTCCTTAATTTTATTTCTGAATATCATAATTTTTTTATCTTATTTAAAAATTATGATGATAATATGATTGAACTTAATATCCTATAGTATTCAGATAAACTTCTACGCCACTAAATTAAAATAACATCACACTTATTTACATTATTTTAAAATTTTTAGTTTTGTTGAATTCAAATAGATCGATATACAGTTGCAATGTTTACTTCAATTGGATCCCTCAACACCTTCTATAAAATAATAACTTGCAGAGATTCTGAAAAACATAAAATTATGCTGAAAATATTCATATTATATCTGAATTATTTTTTGCCATTTCACAAGTAGAATTGTTTACACAAAATTTTAAAACTATTAGTTATGTGAATATGATTGAAATATTTTTAAAAAATTAATTTATTTGAAAGTTATCACAAACTTTAAAAACTTCTAGCTAAAGTAGCTTCAAGTATTTCAAAAATAAATGAGTCTAATGATTAAATTAATTATTTTTAATCAAAGTTATTTAATAAATTAGGTTATTGATTTATTGAATAATCTAATGGACTAGATTCTTAAACTGTAATTAGTCAACATATTGATCATTTTTTGGGACTGTAGCAAAATTTATGGTGAAATTTCTTCTCCATAAATAATAATGATTATGGTGTGCTAATCAAATTTAACATCAATTATATTCAAATGCAAGCTAATAACATTATAGTAGAGTTAAATATGCCACTTTTTAAAAAAAATTATTTATTTAACCGTTAAATTTAGATTTACATATGTCACTTGAATATATAATTTTTTTGCAAAGCGCAATTGGGTTTTAAGATCACTTCCGTATCGGGGTCTTTTACTATATAGTTAATCCCGATAAAGCCCCTAGACGGCATATCTTTTTGAAACGAGGTCCTCGATAACGAGATATATAAAAGCTCCCTTTTTTATTTAATTTTATTTTACAAAAAAAATCTAAATTAAGGCTGAACTATAAACTAAAATATTGTTAATGGATAAGAAGATCTAGCCATTCATTTATATAATAAGGCAAAATTTATAATTATATATTAATTTAAAATATAATATAATATATGTAAATATTTGAATTGGATAATTAAATAAATAAATAACTTCTTTTAAGGGTAAGGTATGTAATTATCCCTAATATTATCTATTCAAATGTAAATATAAATTGGTATGCATTTTTCATGCATTAAAAAAATCAATTGATCATTTTTTATATGCATTAAAAAGAATTCCATTGTGATTAACTTTAGATTCCACAATTTATTTCTTTTATATCTGGATGTAACAAACATTTTATGAGTTTTAATTATGGTATAATAATATTATATAATAGAATTTTTTTACGGTGCGGTCAATGTGCTTCAATTGAATATATGATCAATTATTAATCAAATTTATTATCGTACATAAATAAAAAAGAGCAGTTTTTTTTTTTTGATAAAAAAAGAGCAGATATTACGTTGAAAGTTACATGAAAGTTATGCTTCAACAAATATTTTAGCATTTTTGGGCTAAGTCTTTTGTTATTAGTATCAATTATTAATTACTTTTTTTAGAGAAATAAAAGCTAGTAAAAATTTAAGAATGCATCGCCATTTCATCCTTCGACTTGTAGGAGAGATGACAATTAACCATCGAGTTAAGTTATGTCAGGCTTAAGCTTAATCAGGTCAGGATTAATAATCAAATCGGCCAGATGATCGTCGATGCAAGTCAACTCATGCACTTGTATAAGTTATCTTTTTTCAAATTGAAATTTTAAAAAAATATATAATGAGAAATATTTTTTGACTATTCAAGATATCAAAAAAGATAAGTATTTAATTGTAAATCTTTTTAAAATTAAAAAAATAATATCTGAATTTTAAAAACTCGAAACTTTGTATATTTAAATAGGGTTATTATATATGTTAGATGCTTTCATTGTAATTTTTATTTTGATGTTTAACCATTAGTTTAAATTAGTTATGTTTTTAACAATCTTTTGAGTTTATATCATGAGAGATTTGTGAAGAAATATCTGTTGCTTGGAGAACTGAACTCAGAAGATGACTCAATGAATAATTGCTTAAGGGTTATAAGGATGAGGTTTGGAGTGATCAAAGAGCACTAAGGACATACTGATGTCAATTAAAGGTGAACTCGATCAACCAGAAAGTGTGTGATCAGTTATTTTTAATTTATTGGTCGACCAGGCTCGTTGCAGTGTTATTCAGTCTGTAACAGAGCTTGGAGGTACTACTCAACTATTCTTCCAACAAAGCTAGCATGTCTTTGAGCTTTTCGTATAGATAAATGATAAAAACCCTTCACAAAACTATGAGTGGGGGTATATTTTATGAGCAGGCTTGAACGAGTTTTCTAAAAAATATATATATAAAGTCGAATTCATTATTCTAGCTAAAGATGATCAAGTTGACAAGTTGAATTCTTCATAAAGATTTCTTCATAAAATATAGATGTTCGACCATATCTTCTAAGTGTTGCTTTCATTGTTTTCTGACTTCAATATATGTATTTGGTGTGCACAGGATATTGGACTTCATTAAAGGAGGCTTTTGATTATTGAAGGTTTGATTATTTCATAAAGATGCATATTTCTATGTTAATATATGAATTATTTATTTATTTTTAGTTGGATGGTGGAGTCAGCATTATGATATCAAACTTTGGATAGCATATTTATAAAATATCAATCCTTATCCCAGCCTGGTGGGATAGGATTCTTAGTATTTTTAGGTATATGGCAACCTACATTGTGTGAGAGCTTTTCATGACATGAGGTCCTACCCAAAATGAAGCCTTAATTGAGTTGATTTTGACAATAATTTTAGTGAACCAAAATTCTCATTCCAATCAAAAAGCCTAGGTCAAAGTAGGGCCCTCGATGAGGGCCCTACTTTGACTAAAGTGCTTTAAACTCATAAGTTTCTATCTGCTTTATTCTCGAACCACATCGTATTCCAAAAGTTTATGCAAGGTTCTTCGCTTTGTTAATTTTTGAGTGAGATAGTGTCACCGAAGAATATTAGTTGAAAAAAAATTTATTAAGGGAGCGTTTGGTTCAGTGTTATCTCAATGTTATGTTATGTTATCTTTAAAAAATAATTATTTGGTTTAATAATATCTTTAAATAACATTATAATTAATTACCAAAATGTCATTACATGCTGACATCTAGATGTCACCCCAAATCGGGCGACATCTCAAGATAACACCGTCAATGTGTCATTATAATGCCAATAACTTTCAACTAAACAAAAATTATTTGGATAGCATTGATATTTTCTAATATCATAACATTGAACCAAACAAATGTCCATTGATGAATAATAATGATATTTAGATAATATGATATCTAAATAACATTGACATTGAAATAACACTGAACCAAACGTCCCCTAAAAATTCTTTGAAAAATGTAACTTCGATCATTCATTTATCTTCCATAGTGTAATTCTGATTTCAAGCTTGCCCTACGAGTCTTAACTTAAATATCTTCATGCTAACATATGATAATACATCTCTGATTACCAAAATGTTTTTGATAAAGTTTACTATAGATCATGCTTCTTTAACACTTAGGCCCTGTTTGTTTGACTATTAACAATTAACCTAGTTTAATTTTTACCAGACATATCATATCACACATAAAATTTAATATTAAAAATTAACTTTATTTCACTTCGTACACACATTACTAAAATAATAACTAACTTATATCATATCCCTCACATATCCCAACATAATAACTAACTTATATCATATCCCTCACATATCCCAACATAATAACTAACTTAATATCACATCCCTCACATATTCCAACATAATAATTATTTTTATTTCACATCATTCACAATTTTTAATAAAAAATATCTCTATTCAAGTTTAATTTTAACCTTATTAAATTTAACCTTACAAACAAACAGACCCTTATTGTCAAAAAATATTCACTTAGAAGAGCAGACCTATGTAGCTCCTTGAAAATATCTCCTCAAAAAAAAAATAGTATTACCAAAAAATTATCTATATCTAGAAATACTCTACCTTGAAGTTTTTTTATAGAAGTTTCTTTGCTCTCGATTGTCTACAAGAGTAACCACATCACTCTAATTGGGAGATCGAAATCAAAGTTGAATAAAATTTAAAATTTGCCTTTCAAATAGAATTAGTAAGTATGTCTATTGTACTTCATAAGTGATTTCGCGAGCCACAATACCATTTTACTTTATAAGAGGTCATCTAAAACTCTTAAGAATTTATTTGGTACTTATACTATTTTAGTTATATTAAAACTAAAAATAGTTAATTTATTATAAAAAAATAAAAAAAATATTAAATTAATTTTTATCATATCTTACAAAATATTCAATATAAAAAATCTAATTTATTACAAAATTTACATCAATAATGCATCAATCAACTTATTTCGCACACTCTATAATTTTTAATATAATTAATTTTATTTTTTATCATACACATCTCAAGGCAAACTCACAAATTTTATGGCAGGATCAAATTAATCTCTTTGCTAGATAGGCCTTAAAATCACATTCTTGGTTGGTTATGAGTAATCCTAAAACACGAGTAGATCGAATTTGAATTGGTGAACCTGGCCTATTCAAGTTTCATTAGATTTCTCACAAACCTATTTCAGGTCTAACCCGAACCCACCCCTAATCATTAATTCCTTAGAAATTATAATCTTATTTTGTGGACTTACATATTAATTAAATATATATATTTTATGTTATCTATTTGATTTTTTTTTGATAATATTAGTGGAGTTAGAAATTTATGATCAATTTCTATTGAGTTGTGTAAAAATCGTGTATTTTAACTTGTCATTTATAATGATTTGAGTCAAACCCAATTCAATTCAAGTATAAATAAATTGAGCTCCCTGTCCTAAGCCCTGATCTAATTTTCTTTCGTTCATTCCTTGTATCCTATTGGTGAATAGATATTTAAGGGATACGATCTTCTCTCGCATGAGAATGAGTTTCAAGCTCGGAAGATTTTACGTTAGAATCTCTTTAATTTTATTTGATTTTTTTCGTGTTTCTCAAAATTTTTGACTAGAATACAAGACTCTATTTAGGGGAAAATCTCCGTCGATCATAGTTTGTGATCACAGTTCTACTGCAAATGGCATGGCATATGTGCCCAAATTAAATGACTTATAATCTTGATCACTTCCTCTGATGAGAGCTACGTACATGAATTAACTAAAACTACCATCATCATGAAGAAATATAATATTATCAAAACTGATTGTATTAATTTCACTAAGTAAAATTGATTAGCTGATGATTATAATTTTTGGTTAGCAATCAAAGCTTGAACAAAGCATGGAGATAAATGAACATTTTGCTACACGAGAGATAACCAACAGAAGGAGGTATGTCATGTCATATTCAAACTCAAGCACTGCAAGAACCAGGGTGGATGATTCACCATCTCCTTTCTCCTTCCCTGTTCTTCTTCTTCTTCTTCGTGAAAATCTCTCTTAAATCTGTTCTTCATCTGAAACATTCCCCATTCATTTCCTACCTGCTTCATTCCGCTCGATTCGGCGGAAGAAGACGATAAGCTCCCTCCGGAATCCGAAGTGAGGGATGTTTCCCCCTTCTTTCTCCTCCTGCTTCCCGTCGCCAGCGTCAGCTCAAGCCTTCCATCATCTTCTTCCTCCACCGTCCCTTCTCCGTCTTCCTTTCCGATGAATTCCTCTGCCGGGAGCTCAAGATCCAGCCTTCGACGCCTGTCCGATGACAGCCTCTGCCTCTTGAGCTCGGATTTCATATCATTCATCATCATCTTCTGCACTCGGTATAATCGATGCAGTTCATGAACCTACAAAACCCAAAAGAAAGCCAAGCAAAACAAATGAACTTCTATGAAATCGATGCAGAAACACAGAGCAGCGGCAGACACAAAAATTCACTACGTAAACCAATTTGGAATGAACAGAGAGAGAGGGGGCGGACGGCTATTTACTGTTAAAGTCGTAGCAAACCTGAAATCTGAAGGTCTCCTCATGCTTGAGCATGGCCATCTTCATGTACTCTTTCTCATATTGCTTCATAAACCTCTCCATTTTCAGACAAAACCTGATTCAAAGCGCGAAGTAACACGAATTCCAAACGTTCATAAGCTTCAAGAACATAGAAGAAGCTCCATAAATCCTCACCTCTTGAGCTCTTAATCCAATCTAAAGAGCCAGAGAGGGGGGAGGGGGGAGTGAAGACAAAGGCAATAAAGGACATAGATGAAATAAGGAGGCACACTTATTATATATATAGACATGCATTAAAATAAAACTATGGAGCACCAGTTGAAAAGAATCATGGAGAAGACAGCTAAACCAGCCATAGTACATCACATGTGCCCCAAAATTCCTATATGATCATGACCAGTTGGCTCATACTTATATTATTGGCATACTGTTCTAACCTTATCATATTGTTAATTGAAGAATTATTAGGATGATCATATAAGTATATATAGGATGTAAGATCATATTGATGCTTCATGTATCATGAGATGACAACATGGATGGAAGATTCCATCATCTTATGTACTACAATGCAATCTACTTACATGCAAATCTAGCAAGCTTGGGTTTGTTTGATTCAATGGTAAAATGGGTATTGGGAAAAAAAAAATTATATTTTCAAAAAAAAAAAAATTTAGAGTTTTTTGAAACAGATGTAGGATGAAAAATAAAGCGAATTAATTATGTTAAAAATTACGTAAGATATGAAATAAAAGTAGATTAATTTATTGTGAATTGTATAGGAAGCGATGTTTAAAAGTTAGAGTTTGTGTGATATGAATATAAATTTTTTTTATATATTTTAAATTAAAAATTAAGAAAAAAAATAAAAGAATGAAAGTCTGTTTGTCATTAAACTGAATGAGCCCTGAAAGACCGCAACTTATTACCCAAAGGTAAATGTGGTCATCAACAAGGGTCGACATGTATCTTGGTTTAGCTATCCAAGAAACTCCAACTGACATCTAGAACAGTTTGGAACTTGGGGAGATTCATGGAGGCTATACAGATACCATGAGGGGAATAATACAATGTATTTGATCTCTAATTCTTTCCACTTTTTAAGACTTACTCGTATAAGAAAAAAAAATTAATAGTGCTATTAACTATCTTGCCCACATAGCTACACTACGTGATTTTATTTGATAAAGGGATATGTACCCCACTCAAATGAGTTTTGTAGCATTCTCAAATACGATATTTTTTTATGTAGTTAGGGTTTCTTTTGTTCTAATACGAGAATCAGTCCAAATTACACAGAGTTTTACTCGTATTCCCATTCTATTTATTATATTCTTCCAGTTAAACAATTGGTACCAAATGAATATCGATTAGAAAACTTTTAGTGAGCTACCGTTCTATCATAATCTATCATTCAATTTATAAAAATACTAATGATGAATAATGAATTTGAGATTGGTGCTATCAAAATTATATTCAAGGCTATATGAATGAGACAATAAGTAGATGTTACTGCCAAGAAGACTTGAAATAATCTAGTATGAAATTAAATATTCACAGAAAAAGATAAATAAAAATGGATGGTCACATGGATCATTTACATTATTATCACAATAATTAGCCATCCTTCCTTTAGGTGTGAGAGCTCTCTCATTTTAAATATTAAAAAATATTGTAAAATAAATTTATTAACATTTAAAATATTAATAAAATAATAATACAGTTCTTTTAAGCCATGAATTAAACATGAGCATAGAATGCTTTCTAGCCACAATATCCTCCACTAACTTGAACATTTTAATTGTTTGGTTAACAAAATAATTAAATATATATATATATATAATATGTGATATAAGTGTGATTCAGAATTATATATATCATGGACTATTTCCTAACTTAATTTTAATTGTTTCTTGAATTTACATTAAAAAAAAATGGTGACAGTGAGATTGTCTTAATCCTGAAAGTTTTAGTTTTCATGGTGATTCAAAAAAAATCCTCTTCAAAAAAAAGTTTTCATAACCGATCATGAAAAAAAAAATTTATTCTAACTCTCATGAACTACAAATTTACAATAAGGACAACACTTATTTAAACGATACAAAATACTTAAATAAAATATAAGGTAAATTGTTAAAAGGTCCCTAAGATCTTAGGTTTTTGCATATTTATCCATAAATTTTAAATTATTGCACTTGGATCCCTAAAGTTTACATTTTATTTTCTTGTAGTCCTTCATGTCTAGCCGACTGCACAACTAGTCTAAATTGAAAAAAATCGTTAAATTTACTTTGAAAAAGTCTCTTCACTTGTGCAAAAGAACTAAAATGCTTTTATCGATATTTTATAAGTTTAGTTTGTGAGATTATAGTGATAGGTGAGTAAATAACTCGAGAATAAAATAAGAATTTTAATAAATTTGACACCACAAGAGATAGAAATACTACACAGTAATAAAATGTTAACCTATGGGTCCTAAGCGTAATGGTTCAAATTTTTGAATTATACGTATAAAAATCTAATTATTTTAGGAACCTATATGTAACTTACCTTTCATATTTTAGTGATACTTGGTTAAGCCTTCCTTAAAAGTTGGACATTGGAAATATATTGTGTTTTTAAAATTCAAAATTTGATGTGCAAACTTAGCTTTTAAAATGAAATCTTTGGCTTGATTTATAACATTTCATAAACTAGTGATGTAAAAAAGATAAATATCATTTGGTTCCTAAAATTTAGAGGATAATATTAAACATATATACATTTAGCTTCACAATATCATTTAAGTTAAAGTATAATTTGATCATCAAAAGTACTATCAAATACGTAGGAAATGACAAATTCATTCTCTCTCTCTCTTTCTCCCTCCACAACCTTTGTCGTTGCTGCTGCCACCTCCATTGACCTTTCTAGAATTACTGCCTCCGCATCCATCATTATGTCTGACAACATTTTTATCACCCTCCTCTATCCTCGCCTACAACTTCGTCTCCACCTCCCTTAATTTCTTCTCCTATGACATGAGTAGAAAGCAGATAATTGATAATAAAGGGTGGATCTTGCGACGAATCATGACTACAGAGGGAATATTTGGCAATGCCTTTAGTTCCATGTCATGCAAGCAGCACGATAAAGGATGGGGAGCAAGAGAGGCGGAAAGGCAACACACAATAATCTGATTTGCATTATTAGCACATGGTGGACCTAATGACGGCAGGTAGTGAAGCAAAAGAGTGAGAAGATATGAATACATGACTCAAACTTGGCCGACTAGTTGGCTAGGAACATGGAATTTCAAGCTTCTAACGTCTCACCTTCAAATCTATCAACAAGAGTACCAAGGCCTAACGTTGACATATATGGATCCTCTCCATCAAGAGTTTGATGGAGAGAAATGGCACAACTAGAAGGAAGAAATGTGAACGAGTCAATGTGAGATAGAAAGAGGATCGATGGTAGGGGCATGAAGGAAGGTTGATGACACTAGCGATACTTTTACTTTATTAAAATGGAACAAGATTAGAATGAAATTATCATTTCATGAGAATAAAATTTTCATTCCAAGGAAAATAAAATAACTTTTTTTTAATTTATTTTGATAGGATAAAATATAAAATAAGAAGTAAAATTATTTATATATTATACCTACTTGCATATGAAAATTAGAGTAACTTAATCACAGATAGACCTAAATTTAAAATACTTAATTTCTAGTTACCCTAAAATTCAATCAAATATAAGATTTTATGTTTTAGCACAGATCATGCCAGCATATTATAAAACCACTCCCATGTTATTGCCCAAAAACAATGCTTTTTAAAATAGAAGTGAAACATCTCCAATCCCCAAGTAAATCATTGCATAAATTGCTGATAGGTCTCTATAATTTACCTTTAATTATTTGTTGGTTTATATTTTTTAAAATCCTTCACTTAAATTTCTAATGTTTTTTTGAAATTTTTTAATTGTGTCTTTACATGTTTAATTTAATGATCCAAGAGAAAGATTTTAAAAATATAAACTAAACTATAATTACAAATAAACTGTAGGTACTTTTGCGTAATTTGCTCCAAATCATTTAACCAATGGCATTGTGAGGTCACATGCGGTGCTCTGTGGATAAGCCTCGCGCGCGCGCGCGCACACAGCGCACACAGCGCACACAGCGCACACAGCGCGCACACAATCTCTCTCTTCTTTTCTCTCGCCCGCACGCAAACGGCCACGGGGAAGTATAAAGTGTATCGAGTCCAATTTGCTATCTTTCCCGCGCGGGATGGCCGACACGAAAGCACGCGCTGCCGGGCGGAGGAGGCGCAGGCGCATGGGTCGGCGGGCCCACTCGGGCTCGCCAAAAGCGCCAGCCGTGGGATTGGGCTCGACCGCCGGCTCGCGCATCTCGGGCCCCGCAGCTCGGTTCTACTTCTCCCCCCACCCTGTAAAGGCGAGTTGATCAGTGAGCAGCTAGCCTTGACGCAAGAATCAAAATCAGAATCAAAATAGTATTAATTTAAAAAATAATAATAATAAAAATAAATAATTTTTTTAATTATTTTATATGTATTTTAATATAAAAAAATTTATTTTATTTCACATACTCAACTATTTTTAATAAAAATATCAACTTTATTTCATATTTCAGATCATCGAGTATTTTTTTTTTAGGATGTGAAATAAATTTAATATTTTTATTGAAAATTATTGAGAATGTGAAGTAAAATAATATTTTTTTATATTAGAATATGTGTGAAATAATTAAAAAATATATATTTATTTTTATTTTTATTATTTTTTAAACTAGTACTATTTTGGTCTTCGCGTCAAACAGAGCCTTAATAGAAAGTGCTGCGTTAACTTGTCACTTTCTATAACTAGAACTAGAACAGAGAAATACTTCGCATTCTCATAAATGACTTTAATTTGCCTTTAAAAAAAAATAAATGATTTTAATTTTTAAATTCAATTAATATTCTTATAGTAATTTGTTAAGTAATTCTTTGTTAATTAGTAAACAGATTAGTGCATATTCAAGTTGAGTTGACTAAAAAAATTTTAGATTAGCTTGAACCTAATGGTCGGCCTCCACCTGCTATCGATCTATTAGGGTATTGTGCCTCGTAATCATCACGGAAGGTCTACATCTCTCTCCATTAAGTTAAGAGTGGCAATATATGATTCAATCCGTCAACATAACCCAAACTCGACTCGAAAATTTTAATTGGGTATCGATCTATTTATTAAAAGGATTGGGTTCAAGTTGGATACAATCAGGTCTTCGAGTTACTCATTTATTAATTTTTACTTTATAAATGAGTCAAATTTGAGTTAAACTATTCAGATTAGGTCGGATCAAATTCTAAGTTCAAGTCAAATCCTATCCACCAACACATTTTACTACCCCTACATTCAGGCCCTGTTTGGTGCGAGGACTAAAATGAGGACCAAAATAGTACTTGTTTAAAAAACAACAACAATAATAATAAATAAATTTTTTAATCATTCTACACAAATTTTAATATAAAAAATATTATTTTACTTCACATACTCAATAATTTTTAATAAAAATATTAACTTTATTTCACATCTTAAATCAAAATATTTGATTCAAATATTTTAATCTAAGATGTGAAATAAATTTATATTTTTATTAAAAATTATTGAGTATGTGAAATAAAATAACGTTTTTTTATATTAGAGTTTGTGTAGAATAATTAAAAAATTTTATTTATTATTATTATTGTTATTTTTTAAACTAGTACTATTTTGGTCCTAATTTTGGTACTCGCGCTAAACAGGACCTGAAGTGCTTAATTTATGCCTTCACAAAAGAGCAAGAGCCACCAAGGTGTGATCTGGATTTGGGGTTGGGTCAATTGTCACTAATGGGAAGCAAGGAGCTCAAAGGAGGAAATGAGTGTGTGTTGTTGGTCAGCCTCTTGCCTTAGATCTCTTAATCACAAAGGAGAAAAACTCGGTGACTTTTTGAGAGATCAAACATTTGGAGTTTGACTCTTCGCAAAATTTATTTATTATTATTATTATTATTTTTTAAACTAGTACCAATTTGGTCCTATTTTAATCCTGTTTTGATCCTTGCGTCAAACAGGGCCATAGTGAGAGAGAGAGAGTAAATTACTCTTGAGTTTTTTTAATTCATAAAATTTGAGATCTTTTATGTACATTATCGAGATTACAGATTGATCTTAAACTAAGCCCTCACCTCTCTTCAGGGAGGCAAAATTTAAGGACCAGTTTGAATCATCCTATCAATTTTAAGAACTTGTATAAAAAAATTTCAAAAAATATTGACCAATTTAAAGCACCGTATCAGCTTTAGGGACTGGCTTAAAATATTTTAAAATTTATAAACCAATTTGAAGTCTTTTCTCAATTTCAATGACCTACAAGCAATTTACAAACACAGTACCAAATCTGATGGGACCTGCCAATGAACATAAATTTGTGTACTATTATTGACTTGCATTTTAAGTCAATAGTTGGGTTCTAAATAGTAATAGAATCGAGGCATGGGTTCGATTTGAGTTCGAGTCAGATCAAAGATCAGTTACGAAGAGCACTCTTGATTCGTTTGCACTCAGCAGGCATGCATGCATTATTGGTCTGGTGATATTTATCTCAGAATGATACTGGTGGAGGGGTTTGATCCAAAGGGAAAGTAGCTTTTAGGTTTATTTTTTAGTTGTGAGATTTTATGTATGTATGACATTTTATTGCTTGACTGGTCCTTATCACTTATCTCCTTTGAGCTAAAGCAGTATGGCAAGGTCCCATTCCTAGGGAAGAAGACAATCTTTTCTATATATCGAGTGAGAATTAGCCGTTTAGTGTTTGTTTATCTGTAAAATTTAATTTTAATGAGATTAAAATTAAACTTAAATGGAGATATTTTTTATTAAAAGTTATGAATGATGTGAAATAAAGTTAGTTATTATGTTGAGATATATGAGAGATTTAATATAAGTTAGTTATTATTTTAGTAATATGTGTAGGATGTGAAATAAACTTAATTTTTTATTGTGAATTATGTGTATGATATGAAATATAGTTAATTTTTAATATTAAATATTATATATAATGTGATGTACTTGTTTAAAATTAAATCAAGTTAATTTTAATTTGCCAAACAAACAGACGCTTAAGTGGTGTGATCGAACTGAGCTAATTAAATTTGGTCAATTTGATTTGATTTAGAATATGTCAGTTTGATTAATTATTTGATGATTGAAATTTTTTGATTAAATAGTTCGAGTTCGGTTTTTTATATTTGAAAATCGAATAAATCAAATTAGCTGAAATATCATATACCATCGCATAATAATGTATTTGAAATTTTGTAATGTTATGATCTTTATTAGTTTTTTAGGGTCATGTTCTTACTTTTTAATTTTGGTGGTGGTAAAATTTTATAGTAATATATTATATTATTTTAAAATTTTAATTTTTAAAGATAATTAATTAAATTTAAAAAAAAATTATAATTTTAATCGAACTAAACTGAATGGACAGAGTTTTATTTGGTTAGTTAAGTTTTGATTCATAATCTTATTTGATTGATTTAATTTTTTTTAATTTTAAAATAGAATTTGATCATTTTTTTTTTCGATTAACCAAACTAATCAAACACACGCCCCTAGGCTTCATTGTTTAGCCAAGTTAAGACTAACTCAGTTAATTTTAACTAATCATATTATATCCTATATAAAATTTAATATTAATTTAATTATATTTCATATTATGTGTATATTTTAAAATAAAAAATAATTTTATATTATATATTATGCATAATAATATAATAACTAATTTATATCACATTTTTTATACATCACAATATAATAATTAATTTTATTTTATATTATATATAAATTTTAATAAAAATATTTTTATTTAATTCTAATTTTAGTTTTATTAAGATTAATATTTGCACATTAAGCTCAATTTAGAACTGTACTTCAAATTTTTGAGTGATTTTGATTTTTTCAGTATGAGTCAATTTTTAAATAATAAACTCAACTCAATTCACAAGTTATATATTAGCTTTCACATTTAAGTATTTGACATAATAGAAAAAAAGAAATAACGATAACGACGTAGAAATAATATCCGAAATGAATAAGATTAAATAAGAATAAGATAAGTTCATAAAAGTAATTCCATTGCATGAAAATGAAAAAAAAAATCTAAATTGGTTGCAAATCAGATTTTGTATATAAAAAGAAGAAAAAAACCTAACCAAGATGTCGTTTTTGATAATTTGAAATCCACTAAGTATATAAGTTAGGTGCGATAAATAGTAGTAGAAAGTAAGTACGTATAACATCCTGTGATTCAAATATAAAAGCATTATCCGCTTTGGTGTTTGGAAACTGCGTGGCTTGAATATTTCTCGAGAGATTACCCATCATATTACTATTCTAGCCAAACACAATTAAATACGGAGTTTTCTATTATCAACTTTATGATCTTTTTCAAAAAGTGCCCTTACTATTTAGGATCACGTTATTTAGTTATAAAGCTTATAACCTCCCCTTTTTTGATATAGGACAATTTATTTTGGTGTCCCTCCGTCTAGAAATTTTGTCAGAAGTCTCTTTTTATTCGAGTGATTTCAATTCACTTATATAGATATAGAGCTCTGATGCACTCTGATGAACTATGTCATTGCTATCCTGGTGACTGAATTTGTCAACTATGACGATTGGCTTGGTGACTAACGAGGTGAACAAGATTAATTTCCTGTGGCTAGAAGGAGTGGTGGTGTTGGTGGTCTACGGTAATTTGAGTTCAATTTATCTGCACACTTTACTTCTCCCTACATGGTCAAAAGCCTGTAGTTGGCGATTAATTAACTATCGTTGGTAGCTTATTCATTTTGAAATGTGAAACATCACTAGTAGTCAGAATTATTCATTCAAATTGTTCGACGACTATCAAACTTTATTCAACCAGCTCTTGTAATGTGACGCCCATGGCCGAAGAGGGCGGGGAGTGATCGTCGGGTGATGTACTAAGAGAAAAGAATTACTAAGGCAAAGTGCAGCTACTGACAGACTTCTAGGCCAAATAAAGAGTGGTGAGAGGAGCACGAGAATGAATCGTCTCGCATCGGAAAGGGAGGGAGATCTTGAGCTATATGTTAAGACGGGAAACAATCAAAGAGTTTTTACGTGGAAAACCGACTAGCGGAAAAA
>JAEMOT010003876.1:79336-108109 GCA_019297695.1 Apostasia ramifera | reverse complement strand
GGCTCCAACCTTCACTGCCGCCCAGAAAGGGAAAGCCCCCAAGACTGCTGAAACTCCTGCCAAGGCCCTACCACCCGTAGGCCCTAGCCAGCAGGGGCGCCCTTATCCTCCTGCCAACAGAACTATTAATGCCATCTTCAGCATTGACCCAATCGCTCAGCGCCGAGGAGCAGAAGTCGGCGGCATCTCTGAGCATCACGCCTCATCCATCCCCCTTACGTTCTGCAGTGAAGATCTCCCCCAACAGGGCAACTTGCATAACGATCCAATCGTGGTCGTTGCCCACATAGCTGATTTCGATGTCCGGCGGGTACTCCTCGACTCTGAGAGCGCCGCCGACATCCTGTTTGAGTCTACCTTCCTCCAGATGGGACTCAAGGGAACTAACCTCCTCCACGCTGGGACTACCTTACTCGATTTCTCCGGTGAAAGGGTCCAACCCCTTGGATTCATTACTCTTCCTGTCTCCTTCGGTGATGACAACGACCACGCTATGAGCATGGTCAACTTCGCAGTCATCAGAGCTAAACGGGCTACAACGCCATCCTAGGGAGGACAACTCTAAACTCCTTCGGGATGGTGATTTCCACGCCCCACCTGTGCGTGAAGTTTTCGACCCCTAGCGGCGTTGTTACCATCCGAGGAGACACAACACAAGCTACCCGCTGCTTTCAGATAGCGGCGCAGCTTGTAGTCGATCAAATGGATCTCAGGGAAACCCAACCGGTCACACCGCAGGAAGGGGTCATCAGCGTGGCCTTAGGAGGTGAAGGCTCTTCTAAAATTGTAAACATTTCATCTTTTCTGAATGAGAAGCAGCAGGCAGAGGTTACTGCCTTGCTTTAGGACTATATCGATGTTTTTGCATGGACTCTTGAAGACGTTATGGGCATGGACAGGGCTGTTTGCGAATACCACTTGAATGTGTCTCACGCCATCACCCATGTTGCCCAAAAAAAGAGAGTAATGGCGGGGGAGAGGCAGGAGGCCATCAAGGAGGAAATCACGAAGTTGCTTGGAGCTGGTTACATCAGGGAAGTCCAATATCCCCGATGGTTAACCAACATTGTGATGGTAAAAAAGGCCACTGGGAAGTGGAGAATGTGCGTCGACTTCAGGTCTCTAAATCAGGCCTACCCTAAAGACACTTACTCCCTCCCTCGTATCGACACGATGGTAGACCGAACCGTCGGGTACAAGGTTATGAGTTTTCTGGATGCCTTCTCCGGGTATCATCAAATCTGGATGGCCAAGGGCGATGAAGAGAAGACAGCTTTTATCACTGACTATGGCACTTACTGCTATAAGGTCATGCCTTTCGGTCTCAAAAATGTCGGTGCCACCTATCAACGCATGATCGACGCAGTCTTTAAAAATCAGAGGGGGAGGAACCTCGAAGGTTACGTAGACGACGTCCTCGTCAAAAGCAGAAGTTTAGCAGAGCACCTCGGTGATCTCCGGGAAACACTCGACACTCTCCGAAGGTACAACTTTAAGCTTAACCCTGCTAAATGTACCTTCGGCGCTGCTTCAGGAAAATTCTTGGGATACTTGGTCTCCGTCAGAGGGATAGAGGCTAATCCCGATAAGATATCATCCATTCAAAGCATGCCCTCCCCGAAAACGGTGAAGGAGATCCAGAAGCTGGCAGGGCAGATCAACAGTCTGGGCAGATTTATCTCAAAGGCCGGTGATCGCTGTTCCCCTTTCTTCCGGTGTCTGCGCAACAACAAGAAAGGATTCTGGGACAGCGAGTGTGAGGCAGCATTTATTGAACTAAAGAAATACCTAACCTCGGCCTCGGTGTTGGTGGCGCCAAAAGAAGGTACAATTCTATCTCTTTATCTAGGAGTGTCCGACACTGCAGTCTCAGCGGTACTCCTAGACGGCGAGAAGGGGGTTCAACATCCTATCTTTTATACCAGTCACATACTCCTGGACACCGAAAGCCGGTACCCCACTCTGGAGAAGCTTGCTTTGGCCCTCCTCACAACTGCCAGAAAGTTACAGCCCTACTTTCAGTCCCATACTATTCATGTTGTTACAGATCAGCCGCTCCTGAAGATACTGCACACTCCCGAGGTTCAGGAAGATTGCTAAGTGGTCTATCGAGCTGGGAGAATACGACATTAGGTTTGTTCCACGAACAGCTATCAAAGCTCAGGCCTTGGCCGACTTCGTCGCTGAGTTCTCTACAACAGAACCACCACCCGTGAAATCTCTGGCAAACCTCCGGTCACTTCATGTTGATGGCGCGTCCGGATCACAATCCCAGGGGGCTGGGATCCTTTTAACCAGCCCGATGGGGGCTACGCTTCATCAGGCAGTGACGCTTCAGTTCAAAGCAACAAACAACCAGGCGGAGTATGAGGCCCTCATTGCGGGGTTAAACTTCGCGCTTAGCATGGCCGTGAAGCGCATACAGGTGTTTAGTGATTCCCTGCTGGTCGTCAATCAGGTAAACCAGACGTTTGAAATGAAGGACGAGGTTTTGAAGAAATATCTGAAACTGGCCAAGTCTTTGATCTCTCAGTTCGAGAATTTCTCCCTGACATATATACCCCGCGAAGAGAACCAGGTGGCAGACCGGCTCGCAAAAGAAGGCTCCCCGACCTTCGTNAGAATTCCATAGACATGGGCATGGACCATAGTAGGGGTGGCAATATATGACTCGACCCGCAAATTTCGGGTATGGATCATGAATTTTGACTCATTTATTAAAGGGTCGGGTTCGGGTTGGGCATAATCAGGGTTCGGGTTGGGCATTTATCAAAAAATACTCTATAAACGGGTCGGGTTGACCCGCCAACCTGACCCATTTATTAATCGGGTCGGATTTGGGTCATGAATTTTGACCCATTTAATAAATAGGTTAGGTTCGGGTTGAGGCTATTCGAATCGGGTCAGATTCGGGTTCAACCCAAACCCGACCCGTCGACCCATTTTGCCACCCCTAGACCATAGAATGCAAAAAAAGATGAGTTAGAAACTTTCTTTTGAAAAATTAGAATAAAATAGTAATAAAAAATAGAAACAAACAAATTAAATAATTAATAAAAATAAATTGAATAATAAAGTTAATAACTTTAAAGAATCACTATTAGAGAAATTGAAAGAAGAATATATAAGAAAACATTCTTTAGAGACTCCCAACAAAATAATGAGAAGATGCTTGGAATAATATAAAAGACATTTCTTGAACTTATTTCCAAAATGTTGTTCAAGAGTTAGTTTTGACACCATAAGCACTGGAAAAAAAATCAAGATAAAAATGAAGACTTTACAATGAAAGAATATTTCGATATGATAATTTCGTCACTGTCAAAAATTAAGATAAATAAAAGACTATCAAAATGATATATGGAGAATAATTCCATAAAATGACAAAAGGAGCAATACTCCAGAAGAGACAAATGACAGCTTGATACTTAATTTCTACATTACAATTCATATCTTATCTATGGTCACATAAGAGACTAGATACTTCTAGACGTTTGAGTTCCCCCAACCTATAATGGGATTACCAATAGTTTATGCTAAATTACAAGAAAGGACAAACAAACTCGACTTTATGTCCCATCTTATGGAACCTTCAGACATAATTTGAGCAATACTGTGTTGCTGGAGACAAACCTAGACTTATGGTGAACACGCTAGATGATTTATGGTTTTCAGCTAATGCATATTTGCTTGACAACACATTAAAATATTGATCGCGTCGTGTCGATGCCCAACATGTGCAATATGTCAACATCATATGCCTAACATATTCAATATGTCATCTGCCCCATGTCATTGTGTCAAAATCAAGTTACATCTTTCGTAACATCAACCCATGAGTCAGAATGTCAACAATGAATCGTTGACTAAGTTGTTGAAGTCAAGGTGCCAATATCATGGAGTTAGCCCTCGAAGTAGATCGAGCCATAAGTTTGAAAAATATACTTCTCTTGCATTGACATGAATGAGTGATTTTATTGCAGAAATTTTAGAATTGTTTGGAATAATTACCAGCCAAAATATACTTGATATATAATATAGTGACTCAAATTTAATAAAAACTATATAGCTTATATAAAAACAATTATCGATGAGATTTTAAAGCTAGGGATAAAAATGCAGATAGAATCAATGAATAACCCTATATCATATTATAAGGATATTAACTAAAACTTTCATGGCTCAATAATCACTTGAATGCAACTCACAATATTACTTATCCCGAGTTTAATCCTATACCAAATCGGTTTTAATATGTATTTCAAATGGTTTGTTCTTTAGATATGATTTTCCATTTGGAGCCAACCTCACTTTTAAAGGTAATAACTAATAAAAGAAAGACCTGTATCTCACATATAAGTATAAATCCAAGCACATACCTCCCTGCACACTGGGCATTTAGCTCCCTGAGGTGCTGATTTGGGACCTTCATAGATTAGAACAGAAGCTGCAGAGCAAGCACAACCCTTACAGAACAGATGTCCACAACCCAATGCATAAGGGTTAAAAAGTGTATCCTGTAAAAATAATCCCATTAATTTTTTTTTACAGCATCTCTCTCTTTCCTACAGTAGTATGAAAGACAAATTTTAATAATTATGAGCCTTCCTAAGAACTTTAACGATGATTTATTACAAATAAGACAACCAATGATCACGAGCCATTTACATGTCAATGTAGAACAATAGATAAATATAGACTGATAATGAATAGAGCCTGTAACATTTTAAAAAGAGCGAAGGAGACCTTATATAAGTTAAATTTAGACTTCATTTCAGGCTGGGTATGTTTGACACAATTGCATTAGCCTTTACATCAGTCAAAACTTGATTTGATTCATCAACTTGGCACAGCCTATTTTCTTTAATTGGGCTTTATTTTCACTCCCAAGGATCTAGCATAAATGTAGGTTGGATCTTGATCAAGCCAAAAATTTAAGGCTTAACTAGCACTTATTGAGTTATTTCAAATGATCTCAACTTTTTTCTGCAATTTTAGGACTTAAATCAGCCTCAAGTTCCAATAAGACTTAATTAAGAATCAAAACTAATCAAGTAATTGGGCTCAACTAAAACTGAGATTACACTAAAGTGAATACCAAGCAAGCGGCTTGGCTTAGACCAAAGATCATTGTCTAGTTATGCAGACTTTGCCTAACCCACCAAAGCCAGTTGAGGTATGCTGACTTGAACAAGAGAAAATGTTAAAATTGAGCTAAGCTAATATAGGACTCCTTTCTCTTACACAAACCGGTTATATTTCTTAGTCAGGACAAAGCCCCAAACTAAATAAAAGAGGGCAATACTTTTGATTCAGTTTGGGACAATCCAAGTGATCTTTCTAATAATGACATGGTTTAAGCCTGTGCTCACTATCAAAAAAAAAACGTTTAAGCCTATGCTCATTAAGAAAATTGAGCAGCGTGAAAACATTCTGTTTGGCAAACTTGGCAAACATCTTCGGCTAAAGATAACCAAATTTCCATTTGGAAGAAGGGGTCAAATAAAGGGTTCCCTAGCCTAATCCATTTGGGTCTAGCAGAGACCTCAAACAGATTAGACCTGATACATGACTTCCCAAGTATAATTAGAAATTAGAGAACTTTGGGCAATTATATGTAGCCAAGCAACTAACCGGATGGTATTAGGGTTTACACTTAACTTTGCATGAGAATGAGTAAATGTGAGATTCTATTAGGGAAATTTTAAGCTTAACTTGATTATTGATAATCTAAAAAATTGACTTCTCTACTGAAACGTTTTGGAGTTTTACATAATTTTAAAAAAATCTAATCTCTCTCATTCATTTTGGACAGAGAGTGAACTGGGATGTAACTCTATTAAGCATTAAGTTATCTGCATGTGAGTGAATTGGGATGTGATTCTATTAAATTTTAGCCTGGAATGAGCCTGAACACACCATGGTTTATCTTCTGTTCACATTCTTCAAGGGATCTTCTGTTACTACCGCTACACAGGAAATAATTAGAGATTTGTGGTCACCAGTAGCCACTAGATCTAGTTCTCCCATACCAGGACAAATGGTATTACGTGAACAGTAATCAATATCAAGTTTGTTTAAGGATACAAAAGCTGCAGGTGTATGAAAACAGTCAAAATTTTTGTAAAGCAATTAAACTATAGTTCAGGAAAGATAAGCACCAAATTACCAATCCATACTCTTCTCATCAAACAAAAGCAGTTAATAAATGTTAGATCTGAACGATGGGAAAAAATGACACATGATGAACAGAGGTTATTATAAGTAGCATGACTTGAAACCAATGCTAAGACTTCCACAAAAACATATTTGTGTTTAGTGACAATGATCTCAGGACATTGTTGCAAGTCCAAGTGGAGATTAAACTAAGAAAAAAAAAATTTACCAAGCAAATGGCACAAGTCAAGCTGTATTCATATGTTATAGAGTCAGAAACAACCATCGTCATTAGAGGTTGGCTGCCGCTTAGATCACAAGAGAATTTCCTGAAAAATTCACCTGGTTCTCCAGCATCTGACCTACTCAAATAAAATGCACCAAGTTCTATCAACCATGGTGATTGCAATAGCTCTATTCTTTTTGCTCGCATTACCATCTTGAAGTTTCTACCACTAACAGAACCATGAACCTGCCAAATGTCAGTTTAACATATTTTACAACAATAAAGAGTAAGTGAGCTAAAAAGAAGAAGGGAAAAAGGAGATTAAACTCAGTGAAGCTTTACTTTATCATATTTCTTGAGTATCTTCCTTATAGCAGTGGCATTCACCGTAACATAATCCAGCAGCATCCTTCCTTCTTCAACTAAGGTTTGCTGATCATCTGAAAAACAAAGGCGCAGACGCCACATGTATTTCTGCAATCCATTTGAAATGTGAAAATGAAGAAGACGCCTAACTCTTGATCTAAAACATCCAGCTATATCAGAAGCCTCTTTTGACAGCTCGCTGAAGAACTTCTCATCGCATTCTAAAAAGACATGAAAACCATTTTGCATCAGTACTTCAGACCAATATATCAATTGCAAAGAAGTGGCTATAAACAAACAAACACATGCTTCCATTAATAATAAAGGATCCCAAAATAATTAATGATATGGAAAAAGAAAAAAACTCAAAAGATTAGCTTTCCATTGATACAATGATGCATAATCAATGCCACCTTTGCATGACAGAACACACTTACTCTATGTTGTGAATGTGTCATGACTTGGGCCAATAAAATCGGGGTATTATTTGCTTTGGCACAGCTCAAATTGGGTCTCACAACTTTTTCCTTAAAAGATGCCCCTACATGTTATTATGCAACCTTACATACATAGTTCATTAACTTTTCCTCACAAATGTGTTATTAATGATTGATGCATATTACTATCCTAAACTATAAGCCACACATTGTCCTAGCCCTAAGCTCCAACGATCACTCTCCATCTTCATCAGACTAGATCATTACAAGCTCACCACAGGAATAAAAGAATGTCTCATGACCCGGGACAACAAAGGAATAAAAGAATGTTAATCACAGTTTAGAATCACTTCCAGGGCAAATTAATTGCTCTGCATTTTATCTTATACTGTTGCATCTTATCGTACAGGAATGCTCCTCCAGGAACCCGTTCTGCTGTTGGTTAAAGCCCCTATCGCTTCTTCCACGCTCCCACTGAAAAAACATTGATTATGCTTGATGATAAATTTTATGAACTTGAATTGCAGATTGAGCACTTTATTCTGACCCAAACTAGTTTCGCATCAACGCTTTGTGGAAGTTGTCCTACTTCTTGTTCTTGTTATGCTGCAAACATATCCCGCTACAGCAAATCATAGCATTTTCGCTTAAAAAGAAAGACCCACAAAAAGCAGAGAACGAATTCTTAACGATAAAGCTGTAATATCTGCCTACAAAGTCTTAACAATAAAGCTGTGACATTTACAACATTTTAAATAAAAAATTAAGAACGCCGAACGAGACATTAAGAGGCACCGGATCAAGCGGAAGAAAAGAAATAAAACCAAACAGGGTATATTTTTTTATACCAGGGCAAGTATCAAGTTGATAGTTCCGGGGCGATATATTACTTTCATCCCCTTCGTTGTTTTCAACTTGCTCATCACTGCTTGAATCCCGCAGTGCTCGGCAGACTTGGCATGCCTTCAAAACCTTCTTGAGTCGTTTATACTCCACATGCGAACATTTGTCCAAAAACCATTCCTGATCACCATGCAAGAACTCCGTAAACGTTTCCCCGAACTTCATCCTCTTAACAATTGGCCCCTACGGCCCTGAACGACCCAAAATAAGGAAGTACAGAGGAGCGTCAATAAGTATAATCCAGCGCGTATTCTGACAACAAAACCCTAGGAAGAGCATCATAAGCACGTCAGCAGGCGAAATTGCAATAAGGTCGGGACCTTACGCGAAGGATTTCGAGGGGAAAAGAACCTCGATCCTGAAGTCGAAGATTGATGAGAGATGCCACAGCAGCTCGCGTTCAGATTTGTCGTCGCGGTTGGAGGCGTCGGAAGGGCCACGCGGAGATGGCTGGGGAAGATTGAGAAGCTCGCCAGGAGAGGAAGGGCGAGATCGGCAAGGGCAGGTGACGAAAAAGCCGGAGACGAAGCTTCGGTCACAGGGATGAAATATAAATGGAGCTGCGCGGCGGCGGCGAAAGAGGTTGCCGCACCAGCCACGGATTTCCCGCTCCGTTCGCGCTGGGCGTCCATTTTCCAGCATTTGTTTATTATTTTAAAAAGGTCTTGCGTCAAGATTCGTGCCTGACTCTACTCAAATGCCGCGTATTCGTCGACCTTAATTTGATTAGCCAGTTTGCGTGGGCGTTACTATGAACAACAACAACAATCAAATTTTAATTCTAACAGATGAGATCAATTACATAAATTTTTTATTTTTATTATATTTTATTAATTAATAAAATTTTATTTAAATAATTAAAATTACTCATTATAATTTTTTGCCATGTCAATCCAAGAACTCACGTAAAAATAATTTAAAAATTCATTAATTCAGATAAATAATTTTTAAAAATATAAATCTATATAAAATTATTTTTTATTTTCAAGAACTAAATCTATGTATGAAAAATTCATGCTAAAAAATTTATTTTTTTTTTCTCTTGCTAAATTTTTTTTGGATCCTAATTTCCATATAACCAAACAAACAAGTTTGTTGATCGACTTGTCTAAGGCTTAGCCCTTGATCTTAAAATATTATAATTTAGTCTTGATTTTCTTGTTCTTCATCTTAATTAAAATTGCTTACAGGATAAATTAAAATTTATTATAATTTGATTCCTAATTGATATTCTTTTAAGGTTTTAAAAATTACAATTTAGTCAGTCTATTTTTCTTTGTATTCGTCTGAGGTCTTATTGTTTTATAATAATTTACCTCTCAATTGATAATGCAGNTGGGGGCTGGATTTTTTAGGCCCAATGCCCACGGCCATGAAGGGCTACAAGTGGATACTAGTGACGGTCGACTACTTTACAAAGTGGATTGAGGCCAAACCATTTACTCAACCCACCGCTCAAAATGTCAAAAACTTTCTCTGGGCTAACATCGTCTGCAGGTATGGCATACCCATGATAATTATCACAGATAATGGCACTCCTTTCGCCAATCAAAGAATCCATGATTTCTGCGGGGAGCACCAGATCAACCTCAAGTACGCCTCTGTTTGGCACTCTCATACCAACGGCCAGGCAGAAGCTGCCAACAAAAATATCTTGAAGAAACGCCTGGATGGCGCGAGAGCCCGCTGGCCAAAAGAATTGCCAGGAGCTCTTTGGGCTTACAACACAGCTCCCTCCGAGGTTACCTAAGAGTCTCCCTTTTCCCTCTCATTTGGAATGGACGCTGTCATACCAGTTGAGTTGGAACACCTCTCCCCCAGAATAGAAGCTGCTGCCAACTTCGAACCCGAGGCTTTGCAAACTTGGGTGGACGAAAATGATGATTCGCGAAGGGTCGACCTGGACCTCCTGGAACAAAGGAGAGAATTGGCCGCAATAAAGCGCCTAGAACACAAACGACAAATAGAGCGGTATTATAACCGGAGGGTCAACCCCAAAGTCTTCGACAAAGGCGACTTAGTTCTCAAGCGGCGACTGCTCGCCGGCAGCAATTTAGGGGTTCCCAAGCTTGAGCCAAATTGAGAAGGTCCTTACATCGTGCACGAGGTTGCTGGACCCAATGCTTACTATCTTATGACTGCTGAGGGTATTCAGATCCCCAGGAGTTGGAGTGGGGATGACCTGAAAAAGTTTTTCGCATAATCTCTTGCTTCAGTCCATCTTGGTATTCTTCATTTGTACAGATTCAATTAAAGGATTCATTTCATAGAGGATTCAAACGCCAAATCTGGCTTTATTCTCAAACTGGATTTCTTTATATTTCGGAAAGCTTCATATTTCCAACATACTCACGGCGAGTGGTCCTTATATACGGACACATATGTGTATGTTTCGACCATAGTGTCGCTCAGGTATGATCTCAACTCAAACTCAAAACCTCGTGCCCGAGGTTTCAAACCTCGCGCACGATGGTATTCACTAACCTTCATTAATACGGTGATCATCAAGCCTAGCAGTGCCTGGCAGGCGGGGTTTCCTACAAACATTGGGACCCTTCCATAAGCCCATCTGGCCAGCGGAAGGTCTGAAGGCCTGCTCGTAACCTTAGGGCTGTCCCTGATATCGAATCAAGATACAGGTTCCCTCTAAGCAGGGTGTCTTCACTTCCCACTAGGATAACTGTCATTCCAAAAGGGTCAGCCCTTGCCTCAAGTACAAACATCGCACAAGGTGTTTCAGACGAACAAGTTCTTTTGGCATTGGGTCAGATAAACTCCCTTTAGGCAGGATCTCCACTACTATCATTACTTCTCTCCTGTGCAGGTTTACAAAGGAATATCTATAAATTCTATTAAGGGGATCCCCGAGGTTAGCCCTTACACAAGTACAAATATCGTGCACGATGTGTTAGACTCTCAAAGTCCCTGTGGCATTGGGTCAAAGACTCCTTTTGGGCGGGATTCACCCTGACTATCACAAGGCTTTCCTTTCTCTACAAAATACTCCAAATTTGATCCCATCTATTATAAGATTCAGAAGATCTATTACAAGTTTTTCAAGGGCATTTTGGATATCTCAAAATCTTATAAAAAGGTACATGTACATACATAACAGAAAAAACAGGTATGTGATGAACAAACTTCCTTTTTATTCATTCCTCAAAAAGTTTTTACAAAATGAGATTACATCATTTTGTAAGGAAGATGGATTAGTCTTCACCGACTCCATCCAAGAGGTCGAAAAACTGTTGGATGGTATCGTCGGCCAAGTCGAAACCTTCCTCCTTATAAATTGGATCCGCGGCCATGCAAGGAAAAGGATCCACTTCTCCAAGATTGGCAGGAGTAACCTTGCCCACTTGGATCAGCGTGGAGGCCAATCCTTCCCAGGCCCGCCTGATCCCATCTAACCGCTCTTTCCTGCAAGGTAAACTTATTTTGTAGGCTTCCACCGCCGCGATCGAACCGCTCGCGACTGCAGCCTCCCTATCTCCATTGGCTTTGCTCAGCTTCTCCCGCAAAGCTTTATTGTCTGCTTTCAGCGCACTCATCGCAGACTTGTACACTTTGAATTCCTCCTGAAGGGCAGAATGTTTAGAGGACTCCGTCGCAAGCTGGACCTTCAGGGCTTCAATCTCCGCCTCCTGACGGTGCAGTTGACCAGTCTGATCTATCATCTGCTCCTCCACCCTCAAGGCCCTATTTAAGATCAAGGGCAAACAGGCAAGTACCTGTGAAAGAGGCAAGATCAGCATCTACAAGAGATAGCCAGAAAGTTTAGAATGAGCTCTTACCGTGGCCACCCTGTTGGTCATCTGAGCAAAAAGGTCTGTTGTGGAGGTCCTCTCAACTGTCTCCTCCAATGCTCTGGTCGCCAATCCTCCCGCTAGAATCAGGCCCAGATCTCCTCGAAAAGGATTGAACAGGTTCGAGGTTTGCTCGGAGGTGACTGTTAGTCTCCTCTCTGTCTCCGTCGCACTCAAGCCAAACCTTGACCCCTCGCCAGCAAACTTTCCGATGAAGTTGAGGCAGAATGGGGGCTCCACGCTTTTCTCCCACTCGCGCTCTCCACCGGTTTCCCCCTCCTTAACGCTCTTTCCCTTTTTCAGAGGGGACTCCAGACTGTTCTCTTCGGAGGGCCCCCTTTTCTTTTCAGGGGTTTCGAGGGGAACCAGAGCCTGGGAAGCGGCAACCACTACTGGGCAAGGGACCTCCACCATTTCTTTTCCTGGGCCACTCTCGGCCACCTCCTCTTTGCCCCCTTTTTCTCCTATAGTAATCCCTGCGGCACCTTTAGGGATTACCTTAGGCCTGGCCAGTGATGCAGGCTCCTTCCCTTTACCCGCTTCCTCCATCACCTCGGCCAGAGTCTTTCTGTCATCCCCAGAGTCATCCGGCGAGGACACCACATCAATAGGTATTCCGCCGCAGACAGGCTCTGGGACCTCCACTTCTTCTCCCCCTGCCTCCTCAACAACCCGCTTGCTGAGTTGAATAGCAGGGGGCTGCCCCCTCCTGGCCCTCTTCATTAGCACTGTCCCAGAAGGGGGAGCAATCTCCTTGAAGATGGTGTACCCCTGCGACTTAGCATACAGGGATACATCATCCTTCACCAACCTCAGGAAGTCTTTCAGGGGCCAGCTTTGCCCTTTCAAAACTTCCAGGTTCTTCTGGACGGACGTACCTGCCATCCATTGAGCATCACCGATGAACTCGGTAGGACAAACTCCAGGCGTCAAGGGGATCCCCAAATCCCCACCTACAAAAAAATAGAAATCCCTCCAATCCGAGTGCGAACTGCTAGCACCCGAGAACATTGCCTTCCTCGACCTCGACCGCAAGGCCACCCCCCATACCCTGGCACCGCCATCCAGCTAAACAAACTCCTGAACAGCGTCAAACTCCATGCTATTCCCCTGGCTTGAAGCAACTTCAGGAAGGAGTACATGTAGGCAACGGCGTTGGGGGAAAGCTGTGCTGGCACAAGTTGGAATGAGTTCAAGACTTCCTTGAACTCCGGTTGCGGCGGCATCATCAAGCCGTACTCTACCTGGGCTTTGTACACACACACCGCCCCTCAGGGGGACTGTTTGGCCGGAGGTCGGCGGTAGGAGGGATAACCATCAAGAGAGGGTTCCCCCTGAACCCTTTGGTCGTGTTGAACACCTCATGTTCCATCATGAGGGACTCCTGGTAGCTAGCATCCTTCTAGAACTGCTCGGCCAGTCCGGCCCACTCGATTTCTCTCCCTCCCATCTTTCAGTTTCTGGCAAGAAGACAGAGCAGATGCTGCTTTTTTCTCTCAGGACTTAGGGTTTTCGGAAGGAAGAGGAAGCTCCCGCTCAGACAACCGTTTATAGGTGACGAGAGCGACCTTTTCACCTCCCAACTGCCTGATCTCCTAGACCAGCGTGCGGACATCATCAGACCGCTCGTTCCTTCTGACAATCCCAGGAATCGAAGCGGCGCACGGTTTACGAGGCATCACTCCTCTCCATCCCGCCATTTCCTTGTGTTCGATGTTCATATATCATGCACGGGGGTTTGAGGGATGGCTATTCTTTTTCCTTGTGTTCGATGTTCATATATCGTGCACGGGGGTTTGAGGGATGGCTATTCTTTTTCCTTGTGTTCGATATTCATATATCGTGCACGGGGGTTCGAAAGATAGCTATTCCGTCTTTTACTTAGAATTTTTCTTTGTTTTTTGGAGTTCTTTACCTTTTACCTATGGATTCATGTATTTTCTTCTAAAACTTCGTGATTCAGAACACGAAAAGGAGACATACAGAAGAATTCATCCACAAACAAATTCTTAAAAATAAAAATGTACGTTTTCATTAAATGATAGAATTTGGTATAATTTCTCTCTTTGTCCTCACATGTTCCTCTCATGAGTACAGGAAAAGCAAAGAAAGATACAAGGCTTTAGAACTTAAACACCTGTCCTGATGAATTCAGACCTCTTAACTAGGGCTCCTCCCCAGGATCTCCTCTTCTTCTCACTCAACAGCCTGCAGGTTGTTCATCCGAAAAATAGATCCTTCCAGTGCTGCAAGGAGAGAAGATTACGCCGTCAGGCTGAGGAGCTGGTTGAGGAGGAAGACCCGTCACCCCTGGCTCAGCTGGCGCCCCTGCTACTGACTTCCAGGAGGATCGCGCCGGCCTAGCCACCTGGCTTCCAAAGGAGCCACAGGGCCTTCTCCAGAGTTCCCGCGCAGAGGAGGCCAACTTTCCCAACCTGCGTAGGACCTTGGGGGAGGGATCTTTTCAGGAGGACAACTCCCAGCATCGAAGAACCTGTCTGGCCCCTTAGGACCACAGAAGGAAAGCACCGCTGGGTCCCTGATATTCTCCTGGTTCAAGGTACCTACATCAACCAATGTCTACAGAAGAGCATCAAAGGCAGCCTGATGCTGCGCATGGCGACCCACCGGCGAGGCGCTGACAATCTTCACCGCCCTCTTCACCGCTTCTTCCAGGTCCTCCATGCGCCGCCCCCGCCAGCCGGAGCTGTTCTCCACCAAGGCCTGCAGAGAGTGGACTTCGGATTTCAGCAACTCCTCCCGGCGATAAGCTTCGGAGGCCACCTCTTTCACCCCTGACAAGGCCTCCCTGGCCTTGGTCACTTTCTCTCTCAACCTCCTCCTCTCCTCCCTCAAAGCCTCCCTATCATCGTCCAAATCTTTTATTCTTTTTTTGAGGTCTTTGACATGGGCGGAGTGGGCCTGATTCACCCCCGCCAGATTGCGGCTAAACTCTCCCCTCGCAACCTCACTTTTGTTAGCCCACTCCGCATTAGCCTGGGCTAGGGAAGCTAACCTATCCTCTATTTGATACATCTTCCCTAATTGCCCCCTCTGATCGGCTAGAGAGCGCTCTGTAGCTTGAGACAAAGCGCCCTCCAGTTCCCTCACCTCTTGGAGGCAGCGGGCTTTCACATCCTCCTTACCCTTCAGAGATTTCATCACCCCCAGGGCCTCAGAAGTGTTCTCTAAGATCTTCTCCTCTGCCCGCCTTATCTCACTTAGCCGGTCTCCCAGCACGCTCCAGATCCCCTCGATACCGAAGGAGGTGCTGGAAACGGCCGGGAGGGCTTCTCCTCTCTTCTCCCTCACCTTCTCCGCCTCTGAACCTCCAGTATCAGAGGCAGTAAGGAGAGACTCGCCCCTCATTGAGACCAACCTTTTTCCCAATAGGCCCCTTGACTCTTCGGAAACTAGGGCAACTTCAGGAGCAGGAATTGGGGCTCTTAGGGGGATAGGCCTACCAACAACCAGGGATGGTTTTCCCTTACCTTCATCAGAAACCCCGACACCAGGGAGGAGCCGCTCAAACTCTTCATCCTTGAGCATGATCTTCCCTGGTGCCAGCTTCTCTCCACTGGCTGTTTCTCCTATCAAAACCACCTCCCTTAACTCCTTAGCTTTCGGAGGTGGCTTAACTGGAGATTCAGAGACTACCACCACCGCTGCGGCTTCAGCACTCCCGATACCCTGAAGAGACTCCAACGTCTGCACCAGGGCACCGGCAACCCTAGCCGTAGGGGTTCCTACCTCCAAAGGTATGCCTGCCTCCGGCATCTTCTTCTCCGGGGGGGCGTCTGTCACTGGTGCTCCGGCTCTTTTCTTAGAGAAGTCGGACGCAATCAGAAACTCAACAGACAGGAAGGATAGAATGCGAAGCGGTTAAACTCCGCCCCATCTTATCCTTGCAGGCCTTGGGCAACGCGTCCACTTTCGCGACGGTTCGCATTCCATGACCCATATTAATATTCGCGCCCTGACAATGCGGGGGGCTGATGTTAACACGTGGCTCCTGCGCTGCATCCTGGCCGAACACGTGGCGCCTGCCAGGTTTGTACTTGATTGATTGGATTTGCTGACCCAGCTTCAGATTTTGTAGGAGTTGACCCAGGTCAAACATCGGGCACAAGGGTTCAGCCAACCCTCGCCCTCGACGACCCAGGATCAACCTTCGTAACCTCGGGCACGAGGCTACGAGGTAAACGCCTGTCGCGATCAACTTCACCTAACCCCGCCGCTCTCCGTACAGACATTCTTCCCCAGAAGAAGTACCAGCATTTAAAGATGTCATCTTCCCGTACGAATGGCAAATCCCTCCGGTGATAGATAAACGGCGCTCGGAGATCGTCCATCACCTTTTCGCCGGAAAACCAGAGAACCTGGGTGAAGCTGCACCATCTCTGCCTACAAATATCGCTGAACAGTTCTCCAGAAAAGAGGATATACAGACAGACAAGCAAAAACTCTCTGGAGAGAAGAGTTTTCGATTGTAACAGGACTCCGGTTGAGGAGCACCTGGCTTTTTCTTCTTCTTCTCCTTCCTCTCTTTCTTCTTCGACTTTCCTCAAAGCTTTGTACAGCCTTCAGGGCCACCTGATTCATATTAGTGAAAGTTCTTCGCTGATCGACCGGTGGATGTAGGGGATTTCCTCCCTGAACCACCTTAAATCTCTGTGTGCTTTTCTGGTTGTTTCGGATTAATCTTCTCCCTGAGCCTCCGTTAACAGGCTCACCTCCTTTGCGCGCCGCCGTCTCCCGGAACTCTCTCTCTCTTTGGTGTTCCTCGGGATCCCCACATCCTACGTCAACAGTAACTAAGATCAATTCTTATAGTTTCTTGTCATGTCTTCTTTGGTCTTTCTCTTTCTCTTTGTACATGGCCAAAATCTAATAACTCATTTTTTCTAACTAAAGCTTCAATCAGCCTACGATTTAGATGTCCAAACCATCTAAGCCGACTTTCTCTAAATTTATCCTCAATTGGTGCAACATCAACTTTCTTTCAGATATACTCATTTCTCATTCTATCCTTTCGTGTATATCCACACATCCACCTTAACATCCTTATTTCTGCAATATTTATTTTATTTGTATGTTTCTTCTTCGCAGGCCAATATTCAGCACCATATATTATTGCTGGTCTTACTATAATTTTATAAAATTTACTCTTAAGTCTAAATAAAATTTTTCTATCGTACAATACACTATAAATATTTCTTCATTTTATCCATCTTGCTTGAATCCTGCTAATAACGTCATTATATATTTCACCATCATTTTAAATGATTGATCCAAGGTATTTAA
The DNA here is from genome assembly GCA_019297695.1 of Apostasia ramifera. Lineage (NCBI taxonomy): Eukaryota > Viridiplantae > Streptophyta > Magnoliopsida > Asparagales > Orchidaceae > Apostasia > Apostasia ramifera. The sequence goes on along the minus strand of JAEMOT010003876.1, from coordinate 90,911 downwards.
AGTGCTCACTCTTCTTGATAATTTGATCACCAATTATCACATCTCTAATATAAGTATTTTTTTTTTCTTGACTAAATGTGCACTTCATATATTCAATTTTTGATCTACTAAGATAAAAACTTTTAGATTCTAGGGCATTCCTCCAAAACTCGAGTTTCACTTTAGTTTTCTATTTAGTTTTCTCAATAAGGACAATAACATCTGCGAAGAGCATACACTAAGGCACCTCATCTTGAATATGTTCAGTCAGTACTTTCATAGTCAAAGTAAAAAGGTACGGACTTAAAGCCAAGCCTTGATTTAATTCAATTGTAATAGAAAAATTCTTAGTCAAACCCCCTTGTGTCGGAACATAAGTTACAGCTCCTTTATATATGTCTTTAATAATTTTAATATAAATAGTGCAAATCTCTTTTAATCTGAGTTCTTGAAGTTCTATTCTTGTATATGAAAACATGTTTCTCTCTCTTTTTAAGTAAAGTGTTAGCAATTATAAGATTACATGTTAAAGAAAACTTTAAAATAATTTTACTTTTTTTATTCATCTCTTCAAAATCATATCCACCATAAATGCTACTGAATTCTTCAACAATACTTTCAACACCTCCATAGGTATCTCTTATATTAACTCTTCCAAATTATTTTAAAATTTTTCTTTTATGCTTATATCCAAACCTACTTGGGGAGCATATACACTTACAATATTAATAATTATTTCATTTATTATAAATTTTAAAGTTATAATTCAGTCATAATTTCTCTTAACTTTCATTACATGATCCTTCAAACTCTTATCCAGAATTTTTTTTTTAATTTTATCCCATTAAAAAACTCTTATCCAGAATTATACCTACTCCATTCTTATTTTTATTCTTACCAGAGTACTAAAGTTTAAAATCTAAGCCATTAATTTCCTTTACTCTCTCTTCAACTCATTTTATTTCCTACAAGCACAAAATATTAACTTTTTTATAAATCATAATATCCATCAACACCATTAGCTTGCTCGTCAGGCTGCCTATATTTCAAGTTTCTAATCTAATCTTACTGATTTGAGTTCTAATATGATGAACTAGCTCTTTTACTTGTATTCATCCATGTGGGGATGTGTGCTCACTTTTTATTATACTCAGGCGCCGATGCAGCGGCCTTACCTATTTCTCACTGTATTCAGGCAATGCAGTGCGTCGCGTCCAGAGAACGCCCTAATTTTAGCGCAATTTTGTAAAGGATTCATGTCATGATTGATTAGACAAGTTTTACGCTGATTGTCGACTGCCTAACATAACCCTTCATATTTCTCATCCGGGACTTGAGACTCGGCAATGGGCGTTACTATCAGACAAAATAAATGTTGGCTGGGTCCAAAACTTTCAAAATTATTATCAATATTTCATATTCATTTTACATTATATATGAAAATTGAGATTTTAAAAATTAATTTTTTCTCAAATCTCATGTAACTTAAAAAAATTTTATTTTATTTCAACGCTTAATGAAATTATTAATAAAAAAATATTTTTATTTTATATCATAATATTAAAATATTTTTTTAATATCAAAAATATTTAAAATATTCTAAAATATATTTCAAGTAAACAATATCATGTTTAAAATATCTATTTTTTTGTTTAATAATATTTTAATTTTATTTTACATTTCACAAAAAATTTAATATTCAAATTTATTATTTTTTTATATTTAATATAAATTTCAATATTAAAATTAATTTTATTTTATTTTCTTACATGCTTTAACAGTAAAAATAACTTTACTCAAAATTAAACTCGAAAACTAATATTTTTTTCTTATTTAAAAATAGTCATCCAACCAAGCCAACATGTCTTAAATTCTATAAATGTGATTTAAAAATAAAAAGATATATTGGAGCAAATAAAATAATACCGTTACATAATGAGTCGCGTTAACATAGAAATAAGTAAACTGAGAAAGCACGAAGACATTCAAATCAAAGGCATTGGAGGTAGGGCTGTTACCGATCCGATTTCGAGCCGAGCTAATACCAGCTCAAAATCGGATTGATCACATTTCGATCGACTCGAAATCGACTCGAGCTCGATTGGGTTAGACTTCGAGCCGGCTCGAGTCGATTCCAATCGACTTCGAGCCGATTTCGATTCATTTTCGAATCGGCTTGAAAATGAATCAAATCTCAACTTTTATTTGAGCCGATCTCGAGCCGAGTAAGCTCAACTCGATCAGGTTCAAAATCGGCTCAGTTTATAATATATATATTATATAACATATATATATATTATATTTAATATATATTATATACATATATTATATATATGTATTATAATATAAAAATGTATTTTAATTCGAGCCGATTTCGAGCTGGATCGAGCCGAGCCTACTCCGGCTCAAAATCGGCTCGAAATTATTACCGAGCTGAACTTTTGACTCGTTAGTCGGCTCATTTAAATCGACTCGATTTCGATTCGATCTAAAATCGATTCAATTTTCGATCGATTTTCGATCTTCGATCCATATTAACACCCTTAATTGGAGGAAGCGACAGTGGCAACACGATTGGCACGAAAACTTAGTTCGAAGGGATGAGAGAAATAAAGAAAGCATAACTTTAAAGTACGAATTGTTTTGACTGGAACAATATATTCAATTTGTATTTTGTCACGATTGAAATTAAATATTTGAGTATTTTGACAATTCTAAACTCATGTGATGTTTAGAGTCATTAAAATTCTTTTCAGATTATTCAAACATTCAAAGTTCCACATTAAAATAATCATGAGCATTATGATTCTTGAATTAGTAACAAAAATAGGAATTGGTCAGATTGCAAGCCATCTAACTGAAGTTTATATTAATGGCTTATTTTGTGAGAACTTTCTGTTGGAAAATATTTAATTTATTATTATCTTAATATTATATTATATAATTTATATTTTATGATATTTAAATATAATTTTTTAATTTTATAAAAAATTATTTATAAATATTATTAAATTGAATAATTATTTTTTTAAATAATATAAATATATTATTAAAATAATATTAAAGGAGAGTTTATTTTGATGTTATATTAGTGACATATTATATTATTTAGATGTCGTTATTTTATTAATAAATTTATAATTTTTTAAAAAATTATATAAAAATATTTTTAAATAAAATAATTATATTTTTTGAATACATAATATGACAGTATAATAATATTGAATTAAATCTAACTTATTTGGCCCTGTTTGGCGAAGGCAAATCAAGATGAAAATGATATTAATTTAAAAAATAATAATAATAATAATAAATAAATTTTTATTAAATCAAATAGCTGTAAGAGTTATATAGAAAATTAATTATATAATAAAATAAATTATTGATTTTTAATGTTAAATTATTGATTATTATAACATCAATTTTATGTCAGAATTTAAAAAAAGGTCACAGCAGAAAACGATTATATCAAAGCTATCCTAAAGATCTAATTATATTGAAGTGCTCCGACTTTTTTCATTATTTTTATTCATTCAACTCATCTTGTGATTATAATGACTTTTATTGTTGATATCTTTTAAATTCTTTAAAAAATTTCTTATAATTTTGGTTTAGCTAGTGAAAGTCCTTCTCTTCTCAAGTGAAAGGAAAAGATGATTTTTTTTAAAAAAATATCATAATGAAATAGATCCCACTAGTAGAGTTACGGGAGAGAGAAATTTAAAACATAATAATTATAATTTAAATTGATAAAAAAATTAATTGAGGCTCAATAGTGCTCTTTTAATTTATTAGATAAGAAATTTGCTTGAGAACTATGGGGCCTCATTTTTAAACCACACCACCTTAATTTTAAAAAGAAATGAAAAAAAATAATTTTTAGGTAAAAATAAAAAAACTATGGATCCATGTAAAAATTGAGATGAAATTGAGGTAAAAATATTTTGAAATATACACATCTTAAAATGATGGATAATATGTTTCTCAAGTTTAAACTAGAGATGGAGAAAATTGTGATGTTTAGGGGCAAATAAAAAAAAAAGAATTAACTGAGGACCTGTGTGAACATTGAGATGGAATTATGGGACCTAGGCGTAAAAATACATCTTAAAACCATGGATAATGGCAATTTTGTAATTAGGTTTTGCGACGGGGTTAAGCTAAAAGACATTGTCGCCAAAAATTTACTATTTAAGGGCACACAGTAGTAAAAAGGCCACGCCTGGCTCTGATAATTACGATAAGCTTTTTCTAAACCTGGATTAATTACGGTTTGTCAGTCTATTCCCCGCCAAGAAATCTAGAGAGAGAGAGAGAGAGAGAGAGAGCACAAATTGTCCTTCCTAGGGTTTATAACTTTCATTTCGATTCGTATTCCGCATTTCTTTGATCCGAAGAAACGAAAGAGATGGGGCGATATTGGATTTCCGACTTCTGGATGCCGATTTGATCAGATCCATGGATCCGGCGTCGCCGACAACGCCGTCGGCTTCTGCCGGCGGCTGCTGTGGCTGTTCCTGCTGCTCGGCACCGTTCTCCCCGAACTTCCGCCGGTCTGTGAAGCGCAAGGCCGAACAGCTCAGCTGCGATGCTGCGGCGCCGGCGCCGGCGCCGGCGGGCTTCGCTCGCGTGGAGGTGGAGCATGAGGTAGCTGCCCTGCGCGAGACGATGGGGAGTCAGCAGGCGGCGATCCAGGATCTGTCGGCGGAGCTGGAGGAGGAGCGGAGCGCGGCGGCTTCGGCAGCGAGCGAGGCAATGTCGATGATCCTGCGGCTCCAGAGAGAAAAGGCTGAGATTCAGATGGAGGCCCGCCAGTTCCGCCGCTATGCCGAGGAGAAGATGGCGCATGACGGGCGAGAGATTGCCGAGCTGGAGGACCTCCTGTTCAAGCGCGACCAGGCTGTCCAGGCGCTCTATTGCGAGATCCGCGCTTATAAGCACCGCCTTCTCAGCCTCGGGGTCGACGATGGCGGTTTCCCCGGTAGCCCTAGTTTCTCAAATTCCGCCGGAGATTACCGTGAGGATTTCGATCTGCGGACGGGAGCTGATTATCCTTCTCTGCGCTGCGACGCTGATAGATTCGACGACGAGGCAGCTGATCTCGAGAAACACACACCGCGCACCCGCGAGCATCTTCGAAACCTCGAGCAGCGGATCTACGAGCTAGAGAGGACGCCGACCAGCACCAAGGGAGCCGTCCGTGATCCACCGCCAGAGAATCTCTCCTGCTCGATTCCCCAGATGTGTCCGGATCCGGCTATATTTGACGAGAAGGGGATTCATTTAGATGATAAGATCGACCGCGTCTACACGGTTGAGGAGGTACACAGGCCGAAGGAAGATGAATCGGATTACCCTAAATCGAAGGGGGAGAACGGACTTAAAGAAGAATTTGACGGAGGTAGAGGAGATGATGTTGATATAAAGAAGCTTTACATAAGGTTGCAGGCTCTAGAGGCTGACCGGGAATCGATGAGGCAGGCGATCATTTCCATGAGAACAGAGAAAGCGCAGCTTGTGCTTCTCAGGGAGATTGCGCAACAGATGAGCAAGGACATGAGACCGGAGAAGAGGGTTGTGGAGAAGAAACCTTCTGTGGTTAGGAGCTTCTCATTTGTTGCTTTGATCAAGGTTAGTATCTACGTCCCTGTTTAGCTCCGTGTATTGGACTTTGTAGAAAGACTAAGAATTGGGTTTAACTAGCTTTTATGTCATAAATGCTGCCAGATTATATATTTTAATATGCAGTTAGTAGACAATCTATGACCCCATGAAAAGAAAAATCAAAAATCAAAGGACATGTTTACTTGAAATGGCGCTAAGCAATAAGACCGTAAATGAACCGAGTGTTTGATGAATATCTCAATATTCGTTCGATAAGAGCTCGTTTATGTTGATTCGTCAAGATTAACAAACAAGTTTGAACATAATTTTAAAATTTAATTCGTAAATGAGCAAGTTTGAACACACTAGCATTCGATTCGTTAATGTTTGTGAAAAATTCATATGATGTTCGTGAACTTGCTCGATTATAAAGCTCAATATGATGTTATTTTAGAGATTTTAGTATATTTTGTTTATTAATAATAGCAAAAAATTCATGAATTATAATGATAAGCACGTTCATGAACTCATTATTCTTTTTGATATGTAAAAGCTTATATATAGATTTTGTGTTCGTGAACTCAAATATATATTAGCCTATTTGTGAACACATTACTGAGTTTGTTTGTGAATCATATGAACCAAGCCCAAATATGCATTTATGTTCATGAACCAAGCTCAAAATGAGCTCGAGCTCAGTTTTTGTAGCAAACATGACCTTGAACAGACCACTGCTCGGCTCAGCTTGATTCATTTACAGCTCTACTAAGCAACCTGATGTGAGGAAAAAGTTGCAATTCCTTTAAATCCAGTGAAATGTTATGCTGACAAAGTTGCATGTTGGTCCTGAAAGAAATGAATATCATGGGTGAGCTTTTGCAGATTGAGTTGTAGAATGTAAGTCTTGTTCTTTAGCTAAGTTAATACTTCTTTTAGGATGACCACCTCTTTGTTTGAGCATGCCATGGGTCTTGCTTTAATTCTTGTAGTTATGAAATTTGTTGGCAAAGGTTTTTGTGTAGGTTCTTGGGGGGCTGTTTTGTAACTATCGTGCCATGAATAATTATTGTTATTGTTATTTCTACATCGATGAAGGTAAAATTTTAAAGGTCGAATATAGGTGGTATGAAGATGGTACAATACAAAGAAGAAGGGGCATCATAAGAGGGAGTAGATATAACTTTTCAGCTGAGGGAATAGGAAAACAAGTGTTTAGGCCAAATGTTATTTGGTTAGATGTTACACAAACAATTTTGACAGGTTAGAGTTAAACACCACCACAAGATGTGTTGGATAGGAAATAGGATTCATGATCCCGACCCCAAATAATGAAGATGAAGCTAAAGATGATGACAATAATTATTCTTATCATCATCATCATCATTGTATTTATAGGTATTATTGTTGTTTTTGTTGTCATTGTTTTTGCCAAAATATTATTGCAAAAACTATGATTTTTGTGTGCACATTTCTATTCATTTGTCCTTTTGAATACAGTGTGTGTTATTTATCTATCCTTGTTGATATGAATTTTAGGAAAGATAAAGATGAAATATTATATATACCACATTGAAATATTACAAAATTATAGATTTTACACTATTTTTGAATAACAACTCCAAATCCTGAAATCTAAAATAATAATTTAAAATTCAAAATATTAAATTCTATTTTCTAAATTACTTTTAACATTAAAAACTAAATCCTAAGTCCTAACCTTAATCCTAAAATTTTAATTTTTGCATAATAATTTTATGAAAAATTCACTTTAAACTCAATTTAGTGAGATGAAACCTCTATTATGAATTTGTGAAGTATAGTAGGTGAAACATGTTATTTTTTTATAATTAAAGTATCGTCCATGTAAATTTTTTTTTTTTTATTTTCATATATTTTTGCTTAGCATATGAAATGATATCAAGGATTTTACTGAAGCAATAACTAAAATTTATGTAGTTCATATTTATTTCTCTTTTTCATTGATCCAGTGGGTCATATCCTTTCTGTTCTGGAGAAAGAAAACATCTAGAAGCAGGTATTAAATTGAAAAATGTCTTGCATGTTTACCCAACATCTGTTCTCCTCTGCCCTAATAACCCTCTGTTTTATGATGAAATTGTCAGATATTCTTTCGGGTTATCAAACAGCAATGTGGGATTAATGCAGATCCTTGACACGTCTCCTCAGTTGACCCACTGGCGATACCTCACTAGAGCAGCAAAGCGAGGATCACCTTAACGAAGTATAATACCTGTTAGTTTATTTTATTTTTATTTTTTTTTTAATATTTTCAGCTGTGTATCTATTATTTGTTAACAGGCAGAATGTGGTTATTTGTGAGCTTGTGCGGCTCTTTGCTTTTTTGTTTTCTTCATGATTTTGGCGAAGGTTTTATATGTATTTTTCCCCTTGGCCATTAATCAAAGCAGTGTTGAGCTACAGAAAGGTGAGCTGTGTGTAAAGCTGTAAACTTTGTTCTCCTTTTTTGTTTTGTTTGTAAATGAAAACTTGTTCTTTTACATAGTAATTTGTTTCAATGCAGCAACATTAACTGCATATCTCTGTAATATTTTTCTTTTTTTTCTTTCTAAAATTAGAAGACTGAGAATATACTCTAATGTGTTCCGTATATATACGAAAAAAAGTGCTCGTATTAGTTTGTTGAAAAATTGGATCAGACCGGTTGATTCAACTAGTTTGATTGTGAGCTGGCACCGATCTGATTTTTACGAAAATTGGATTTGATTCAACTAGTTTGATTGTAATGAATTGATTTATTTATATGATATTTATTATTTAATGATGGCAATAAATAAATGAAATAAATAATTTAGTTATTTTGAATATTTATTATTATTATTTTGAATTTTTTTATATTTTAAAATTTTTAAAAATAATAATTTATCGATTTAATAGTTAGATGATTGATGTGATTCTCAACATGAACTACTAGTTGCTGTTTTTATTGTGGTATGTTATTCGAAGGAATCAATTATTTTTTTTGAAAATATATTTAGATAATATTATATACATTTATAAGTTCATTAATTAAAAATATAATTGAAGTGTTTCTTAAAGTTAGATGATAATAATAAAAAAAAATGTAAAATAATTAGTGAAGTTTGGTATAATAGAATTAAATTAATAATTTTTTATCATTTTTTATATGAAAAAATTGTATCAGATAAATAACAATATATAAATAATATAAATATTTAAATTTGCTTAAATTGAATCAAAATAAAGGATAATTTAATGTGAGATTATAGTTATTAAATTCAAAAATTGTATGATTTTTTTATTTTCAAAAAAATATATGATTGGTCGATTATAAGATTTAATTTGAACTTTAATTTAATGGAGTTTTTAAATCATAGATTATAATGTTGTGGGGAATTTATTTAATAAAATTTGAATCTAAGCCAATCTGACGCTTGAAAAAATAAATGATATCATAATCTAATTTCCTTTTTCTTTTCTGGATTAACTTTTTCAAAGTAACATACTTTTGAGGAAGAAATTAATTTTTACGGAATTTATAACATTTTAATGAAATAAAAAAAATTAAACGATAAATTACACTTAGATTCTTGAGTTTAGAAATTAATAGTGAATAGGTCCACATTTAAAAAAATATGGCACAAGAGTCCATGAGTTTTAATATAATCATCAAATCAATTTTTATAATTTTTTATTATTAAAAATTTTTATAATTACTATTATACTCTTCTCTTTCTCTCCCACCCTCTCACGTTCTCTCAAGGAGCAATGTCGGCTCATACAAGCGCCTCACGGTAATGCAGCCGTCACACGCGCAACGCGCGGTTGAGGGGCAGACATAGCCCTCGCGTTGCGAGCACCTGCAAGGCTACGCGGCTAGTTGCCCTCACCTGAGCTGGCGTTGTCGACTGAAAGAGCGCGGGAGGAGAGAGAGAGAATGAGGAAAAGGTATAATGATAATTATAAAAAATTTTAATAATAAAAAATTAGAAAAAAACTCATTTGATAATTATATTAAAATTTAAGAAATTTGATGTTATAATTTTAAAAATATAAACCTGCATGTTATTAAGCCTTAAACTTAAAGACCTGGATGTAATTTATCATAAATTAAATAAACTAAGTATCCTAAATTATTTACATAGGAAAATAAGTACCCTAAGCGCCTGTAGCTCAGTGGATAGAGCGTCTGTTTCCTAAGCAGAAAGTCGTAGGTTCGATCCCTACCTGGCGCGCTTTTCTGTTATGATTCTTTCGCGTTATTTTTAATCAGAAATTAAATTTTCTGAGATTAATTTTGCTGCAATATTTTGGGATGCACTTCAAAATTATACTAAACATAATGCACAATTCGATATTAAATATGTTCCATTTTTTTTTAATAGAAAATGTGTTTCATTTAGAAGATAAAAGATTTGACATAATTTGGAGGATATATTCAACATTATTATCTATTTTAAATGAAATACATCAAGCAAGAATGATTTCTAACATTTAATTTAATATTATTTTAAGAAATAATTATTTAATTTAATAATATTTTAAATAATATTTTAAATAATTTTTTAAATTTTATGAAATTTTATTAAAAAATATTATCTATATATTATAATATTTAAATAGCATTACATAACATCAAGGGATTTGATCTAAAACTTTTAAATATAACTAAAATAACAGTGAGTAAGGTGTTATAATGGCTATAAACAGATTGTCAGATATAATTTATAATTGAAATAGTAAAATTTATAATATTTAGTAAATATTATGTTCTATATATAATTTTTTTAAATAAAATTATTAATTAAAAAATTAACTAAAAAATAAATAGTTTGTTATTATTAGACAACGCCGCTAAACAGTAATTTTATTGCAATAGTCGATTAAGAAATTCAGGAATAAGCTACTATTGAATCTATAATCGAGATTTTAAGTAAACATGTTCACGATCTTCATATATATTATTCACAAACATAAATAAATGCTTATCGAGCGGAGTACTCGAATATCAAGTTGATCATTAACTTTATATAAACCACGATTTTGATCCTGAGATTATAAAATTATTATCATCTGCTCCCAATTAAAACTTGATTATTAATTTTTTATTATTATATTATAATATTATTCTTAATTATTAATTTTTTAAGTTTTTAAATATTTATATTAATATTTTTTATTTCAAATTTTTAAAACAAAGAAATTAAGATATGTGAGATATTAAAATGTAAATTTTTATTAAACTTTTAAACAAGTATGACTGTGGATCGATATAATAGTATTTAAAAATATGTAAATAAATTAAATTAGTCAAAAAAAAATCATCAAAATTTTTTAAAATTTAAAATTAATTTGCAATATACTTTCGAGTTAATAATCCCCAATGTAAGTTACTCTAAATATAAACATCAAAACTTAATTATATGTCCAATTCTTGCACATACTTTAATTAAAAATCTAATTTATTCTACTTTAGATTTTTTTTTTTTTTTTTGATAATCTTTTATTGTATCCCGTATATACTGAAAAAATTATATCCAACCAAGCAGGCTGACATCATAAAAGCTTGGTCAATATTGACGTTGACCTAAGGNGCGCCCGCTCAGCCGCCGGTGGGTCGCACACGCCGCGCGGCCGCAGCGTCGCCCTTGCGCAAGGATCGGGAGGAGAGAGAGATGCGGAGAGGAGGGAGAGGGGGTGATTGCTAACGTCTGTTACAGCTCAAGAACCTATATACATATTTTTCATCAAACTAAAGAACCTATTTGCCATACAAGCAAATTAGACCAAATACTATTTACTCTTTTTATAATTAGACGACGGAACTCTGCGTTAACGTCGTTAATTAATTACAATATTAAGTCTCCTTCCTCGTTAATTGGTCAACAAATTGATATCACATTTATTTGAAATCATATAATTATAATTGTCCACATTACATTGGGCATGGAGTCATATCGAACCTCCAATCAAAAAAAAAAAAAAATCATAT
>JAEMOT010003876.1:30234-78526 GCA_019297695.1 Apostasia ramifera | reverse complement strand
CCAATCAAAAAAAAAAAAAAATCATATCGAACCAAGTTCAACGAGTTTAGTCCAACTCAAACTCAAAATTTTCAAATTTATACTAACTCAAAAATAAAATCATTTTAATGTTAAACTAACTCGATTTAATTATCAAATGCCAATATAATAGCAAAACAAAAAATCTATCCCTATATATTTATAGGAAATTAATATGTATAATATGTTTAAGTATATATATTATTTAAATTTCAAATTAATTTTGGTTCAGCCATATTAAACTGAAAATTGACTTCGAGTCCGACTCATAATTTAAATAAATTATTTTTCAGCCAATTACAAACCAACTCAATTTAAATTTAGAATAATATACTCACCCTTAGTTCTAATCATATTTTGAAAATATTTATGTTAATGATAAAATTATGTCATTAGTTGTCAATTCATTTTAATAGTTGGTGGTTTTAACATCAAAGTTTTTTCACTAATTTAAAAATTACAGTGATATAATTCGAATTTGAGAACCCATAATTGCAAACACTTTTCATTAGGCTATGAAAACACCACTAATTTGTAATGTTAATATTTAAATTTTTGTAATTTTTTATTTTTATAAGCCTACAAAGTATGTGTACTTATAAAGTTTAATTTTTTAAAAAAATAAATTTAAATTTGTATGATAATATTGTTCATTAAAAAATTAAATTATATATAATGTAAAATAAAATTAATTATTATAAAAAAATGAATGAAAAATGAGATATATTATTTATTATTTTAATAAATATATAAAATATGAAATAAAATTAATTTTTTATATTAAAATATATGTATGATATTTAATTTTAATCGGCTAAACAAACTATCACAAGTTACTAACAATGATTAATTTTCTATTAATGTAAGCTACTTAACTTCAATTAAACCCAAATCATTTTAAACATGTGAAATTATCAAAATTTCACTTAAAATTATGAAAAAATATTTTATTAAATATATATTAGATTATTATAATTATAAATTTATAAATAGTAATAATATGAATATATTTTTCTTTTTTATATTTATTTGTATATTCACATTATATATCTAAAAATTTCCAGTAGGCTATGCATCAGAAGTTTTTTATACTTGGCTGCTGGTATTAAAATTTTTAGATAATTATATATACGATATTTCATATTATTATATTTATATATTTTATATTCATATTTCAAATATTATAACATACCTATTGTGACTTTAAATATCATATTTTAAAAGCTAAAAAAGTATTTGGAGTATAATACTTTGCATCAACAGTTTAATATTTGAAAATAAATTTGTAATATGCAAATATGTTAGTATGAAATATTATATATGGAAATTCTCCTAAATTTTTTTAATTGAATAATATCTTAAATTAATTTATAAATTTAATATTAAACATTTGTTATTTAATGTGAAGGATAGAATATTTTTTTGTTTTATGAATTATATGTATGAAATATGCGGTTGACCTAAGATAAACATCTGTGATTTATATATAAGTTTCTCGCACCAAAGAAAAGAAATAGTTAATAATACAACGAACTAATAAATTACTTCTTCTTTTATTTGACTTTTTTTCTATTTTTTTATTAATCTTTGTAGATAAAAACTATAAATTTAATTTCATATTACTGAATTATGAGAATTACTTGAATATATCATTTCGTTTTTCTTTTTTACTATGCACATAAAATGTTAAATTACACCACATTTTGAAAAAAAAAAAAGATTGCATACACCAACAGAGGGACATTCTGTAATAATTATTTTATATTTTACAAAATAAATAAACATTATATGTGTATAATTTGATATAAGGTTGAATAGTTTAGATATAATTAGCTCTAAAATTGACTTCAAATATTTTATAAAAACATACTTGAAATATATTAAAAAAAAAAAAGATTTACAGATTTGAATCAAATTCTACGATAAATTGACAATTTTGATTTCGAATAATAACCACATAAACGACTATAGGAAAGAATTCGCCGGAGAGAATGAGAAATCAGCAGCCCACAAAGCAGCCGAGGGGCTCTGGCCCAGCGTAAGCAGCAGAGGGTCGTCGCCGGAGCTCCTGGGATGCGGCGGTGGCGACGAATCGCCGGAGTACTCCTTCCCAGTGAGCCTCTGCACCAGGCCCATGAACTCCTGAGGCTTAGCATGGATGATCTTTGGAGGGGTCAGGTAGACGATCACCGGCGAGCTCTGCCGCCTGCCTGAAGAAATCTTTCCGGCGATCGCCGCCGACGGCTTGCCGGCCTTCCATGATTCCTTGGAGATGCTGAGAGGATGGGGGCGTTGACCAAGGAGCCCCCTTTGGGAAGAAGACGGCATTTTTCTTCGGGTTTCTCTGCGCTCGAAGTTGAAGAGCTGATGAGATTTGTAGTTTGGATTTAAGGAGAGGAGGCATTGACCAATCTTCGTTGCCAAAGGAGGGATTTGATTAAAGTCAAAGCCTGGGGCGGCTGTTAAGATGGAAGCTTTGACGGGGATAAAAAGTCGAAATATGAGAGTCGATTTCGAGCGAGTTAATTTCAGCAAAAATATAAAATTTTTAAGTTCAATTTAACTCGAGTTTAAAGTAATTTATAATAAATTTACATATTTATGTTAATAAAAATATAATGTATACAAATACATATATATATATATATATATATATATATATATATATATTTATTTAATAATTTATTCTGAGTTGATTCGAGTTTAAAACAAATGAGTTAAATTCAATCAGAAATGATACTTGAGCTCAAGTTGTGGCTCGAAGCTCAACTCGAGCACAAATTTTAAGGGAGTTTAGAGGAAGCTTGGAGTTACAAATTTTATAGCTGTACAAATTTATAATATTTTTATTAATAATTAAAATTTTAGCAAACCAACACAATTAAATTGCAATATTTTTTAAAATAATTATTTAAAAATATTATGCGTGTGTTTAAAATAAAATAATTTTAAGAGCCAAATAGTCAAATTAAATTTACTGAGCTGCCTGCATAAGTTATATGTTATTCTAATTTCGGTGAATAATTTTATTTTTTATTTAAAGAGGTCAAGTTATACTGTAATGGTGAATTCTCTCTTCGCTTTCGCACGTTATTATGTTGTGATCTTGACTTGAGTTTTTCATGTAAATTCGATATTTTTTTTATTTTACGTTACTTTTGTGATTTGTGATTAAAATATTTTAAATGACACAATTATCTCTTTAGTTCTATATTATTATCTAATCATATTGAAGCACTAAACTAATTACTAAGGTTATGATCTATGTAATATGTATTATATATACATAAATATTAGTAAATTAATGTAAATAGATATCAATTATTCTCATTTCAAAACAAAAATTATTGAGTTTTGCACTTCAAATTAGGGCTATATATATCTATGAGAAGCTACAAACAAAAAATTCCTTAAATAAATAAAAAATTAAATGCAATAGTAGTTTTAAGTTTTTCATGTAAATTTCATACTTTTTTTTAATTTACGTTACTTTTGTGATTTGTGATTAGAATGTTTTAAATGACACAATTATCTCTTTAGTTTTACATTATTATCTAATCATATTGAAGCACTAAATTAATTACTAAGGTTATGATCTATGTAATATGTATTATATTTTCATAAATATTAGTAAATTAATGTAAATAGATATCAATTATTCCCATTTCAAAACAAAATTTATTGAGTTTTGCACTTCAAATTAGGGCTATATATATCCATGAGGAGCTACAAACAAAAAATTCTTCAAATAAATAAAGAATTAAATGCAATAGAAGTTTATATAATATGTTGAACGAACAGCATAATTAAAATGTACTTATCTAATTAAATTTTTTTTGGGTGGCTAATTTTATGTCATACATATTTTTTAAAATAAAAAATAAAATTTATTTCACATCATATGCATATTAAAATAATAAATCTTATTATATTTCTCGCGTATCTTAACGTAATAGGCCCGAAACAACATTATTTTTAAAAATTTTCAATTTTATGCTGAGATTGTAAAAAAATTATAATCTTGGTCCCTTTATTAGAGTCATGCCATTTTTATTAGGTCTTCCTAATCAAAAACATGAAATTAATATTTTTATGACTTATTTAAAATATTTACATCTTATGTTCTCATTGCTCTATAAACATTTATGATTTATAATTTGTAAAATTTAAAATTACAAAAAATCTACAAATTAATTTCTCCTATTTCTTTCATTCTCCTTTCTAAAAATTTAAAATTAAAATATAAAAATATTAATATTTTAAAAAATTAAAATATTAATAATTAAGAAAAATCTTAAGGTATAATAGTATAATCTCAATGACCAAAATTGAAGTTTTTGAAAAGCTTAAACTAATTTGGAATGCATTTCTGACCTTTAATGCTCAGATGCAATTTACTCTAATAATTAACTTTATTACACCACATATAAATAAAAAAATATTTTCATTTAAATTAAAATTTAATTTTATAATCAAAATTAATTTTTTCAAATAAATTAATATACCTTTAAAGGGATATTGTAGACAAGATTCTTTTGAAGTATCTACTTCACATGCATGATCTAGAATTCAAATCAGATAATTGAATTAGAGCTGCGAACAGATAAACATTGATGACATCTCCAATAATCAACATATATATATTTTTATTTATTTATATTTATATTTATATTTTTATTTATATTTATATACATGTAGTTGTCATGAGATATGTAGATTAATTCAGTGTTATTTTGATGTCATGTTACATTACTTAGAGAAAATAATTATAATTTGATAATATTTTTAGATAATTTTTTAAAAAATATATATAAAATTACTATTCAAAAAATAATAACTAGATGTCATAATATGATATAACATTAAGATAATATCGATTCAAATGCCTCCTCACTTAAAAGAGACAGTGGTTTGAACTTGGAAATATGTTTTAAAAGGTGCAAGTTATTGATAGGTTCCTACAAGTTACTAATTATTATATTTTGGTCTATGTTTTAAAAAAATTTCACTTAAAAGAGTATTTAGTTCAGTATTATTTTGATGGTATATCATATTATTTAGAGAAAATAATTATAGTTTGACGATATCTTTAAATAATCTTCTATAAAATTATAGAATTATTACTCAAAAAATAACAACTAGATGTCATGGTATGATATAACATTAAAATAGCATCGATGCAATATTTTTAAAATATGAATTAAAATATAATTATAAATAAATTATAGGGATCTATCATCAGTAATTTTCTCTTTAAAAATTGTTTGAAGAAACCTCTAATAAGCAGATAGGCGATGGACATTGGACAAGTGATTTACTTCTTTATACTATTTTTTATAATCAAATTTATGATTATTTTTTAAAAAAATAATAGCAATTAAATTTATTCTAATTTTTAAATTATCTAAATAAGTCTTCTAATTTAAGAAAAAATATATATAATATATTATTTGACATTAATAAAGGAACAAAATGGCGGACATTTTCTCTTAATTTGACCAATTTTAATATTAAATTAATATTTTAGATGAAGATAAAATTTAATTTGACTTATCAATTAAAAAAATATATTTTATTAAGTATTTTAGTTAGTATTAAAGAATTTTTTTATACTTTATTTCAAACGAGCTGACTTTTTTGATTAATTTAAAGTTTAAAAAAAAATTACAAAACATACATATATATAGTATTGTATAACTAGTCAGATAATTTGTCATCTTCTAAACTTGAGTTTGATCAAGCAATTTTTTTTTTTTTTTTGATATCAAGATCATACAAATTCTTACAGCCAAGCAAAAAACTATTCAACATTTTTGTAGAATATTGATTAATTCAAATATTTTGATCATTAATCTAATGACCAGATTCAAAGAACAATCAGACCATTAATGAATTGAAGAGGGCAAGAAGCAGCTGCTCCTCTGAAAGCAATTTTGCAATTCGATTGTTCAAGTGGCACTGCTCACGATGGAAAGAGACTTTAATGTCCTGTTTTACGCGATGATCAAAATCAGAATTAAAAAGATATTAATTTTAAATAAATAATAATGATAATAAATAAATTTTTTTAATCATTCTACATAAATTCTAATATAAAAATTATTAATTTACTTTACATACTTAATAATTTTCAATAGAAATATATACTTTATTTCACATCCTAGATCAAAATATTCAAATCGAGTATTTTGGTTTAGGATGTAAAATAAAATTATTTTTTTATTAAAAATTATTGAGTATGTAAAGTAAAATAATATTTTTTATATTAAAATTTGTATAGAATGATTAAAAAAAGTTATTTATTATTATTATTGTTATTTTTTGAATTAGTATCATTTTGGTCCTCGCACCAAACAGGGCTTTAATGTCCTGTTTGACGCAATGACAAAAATCAGGATTAAAATAATACTAGTTTAAAATAATAATAATAATAATAATAATAAATAAATTTTTTAATCATTCTACATAAATTTTAATATAAAAAAATATTATTTTACTTCACGTACTCAATAACTTTCAATAAAAATATTAATTTTATTTCATATTCTAGATCAAAATATTCTAATCAAGTACTTTGATCTAGGATGTAAAATAAAGTTAATATTTTTATTAAAAAATATTGAGTATGTGAAGTAAAATAATATTTTTTTATATTAAAATTTGTGTATAATGATTAAAAAAAATTATTTATTATTATTATTATTGTTTCTTAAACTAGTACCATTTTGATCCTCGCGACAAACAGAGCTTAAAGTTCAACAAAAGATGATCGAAGGCGAGAGTTATTAGTCTTATATCGAAGAGATGATGAAGTTGCTTGGGTGCATATAAAAAAATGTCTCATACTAACACGTCAATATTCCTTCTGAGGCACAAAACTGTAAAGTTTAGCTTGGGGATGGGTCAAATTGAAAACTGATATCATAGTCGAACTTTTACAATACGATATGGCTCAATGATGATCTGAATAGTCACAGATCGCGCATAATATTTTTGTATAAAAGAATCGGGATGACATATAATAAATCGATCCAAAGACAAACAAGAATGCCAAGACAAGGGCGATGTGTTATTAGTTCTAGTTAGAAAATAGAGGAAGAGTTATTCGATTATATATGTAAGATTTCTTGCCAACACGTGAAAAAATATTTTACGAGAGAAAACATTAAAATAAATATTTTCTTACAATTGAACAGCAATAAAATCTGAGATCAAAAAATTTAAAATAAAAGAATCTTCATGAAATTTACAATCAAGGTCCAAGGAAGCATTTTGCGAAAATAAAAAATCACTCAAAACTTATTTATTATTCCACTCAAAATTAACTCGATTTTTTTTTTAACTCGAAGTTAACTTGCTCTCTTGATATATATATAAAAATGTATGTAATTATAAATTCTAGATCTGTATGTAATTTACAATCAAAGAAGCTTTTTGTGAAAATAAAAAATCACTCAATATTTATTTATATTTTAAATCATTCAAAATTAACTTGATTTTTTTTTAACTTGAAGTTAACTTGCTCCCTTAATATATATAGAAACTTATATAATTATATTTTTTTTAAATAATTGAAAATTTTCAAATATGTGTGTATTATGAAATAATAATTAATATAAAAAGTATAATATAACACATAAGATTTTAAAATGAATTTAATTATAATATTATTTCTTAATAAATTTAATGTGTAAAAATTTTATAAAATTTTTTGATTTATAATTAAGATAAATTAAATTCAAAAATTGATTTAAAATAAAAAAAAATTAAATAGATTCTAATTAAATTTAACTCAAAAATCAAAAAATTTAATTTCCACCACTGGCCCTGGAATGAAAAGCTCTCCTTCATTTTCTCTCGTCCTTCCTCTCTTCTCTCCCCGATCTTCGGTCTCGATTTTCAAATTTACCCGGAGCCGATGTTCCTCTTCTTCTTCTTCTCCTTTCTTCCTCCCTCACCATTGCCAAAAATAGAGCTAGAGCTAGGGTGTCTGAGCCGAGAAGAAGGCGTGGAGAGGCGCAATGTTCAGCGGGATGGATCCCGAGACTCAGGAGTAAATGAGCTAGATCCCTCTGGCAGAACTAGCCAGGATTCATCAGCAGGTCGTCTCATCCTCTTCTTTTTGCCATCTGATAACAAGAAATTGATTTCTCAGTCTATCATTTTGTAAGTTGTTGCCCTATCGCCAATTATAGTTTTGTAAACTTATATTAGAAACCCGAAGATAGAATTTTGTTTTCTTTGTGAATTATGTTTCTAACGTGTATGAATTTTGGATAAATGTGCTCCAAAGATACTGCTTGTCGCAGTGTTTGATTCCTTAATAGAAGCAATACTTTGAAAAGCAAATTAATGCCCTTTGTTAGCGGAATGCTCAAGAAAGAAGAGGAAGATAATGGTGAAGAATGTGATTTTAGAATGTGAAAGATTTCCTCATTCAATTAATGCCAATCATTGATCATATATTCATGGTTGTGTTACTGATAGTATCCTTAATTATATTCCTGATCACAATGAGCAAGCCTTCTAAGGAGAAACATCCTTTCTTTATGAAGTATTGTTTCATTTATTTTGCTCTATTCATCAGCCAACAAACACATGTATTTTTATGTAGTAATGTACTTTGATGCCTTTTCAAATGTGAGTTAGCTATCTTATCAATTCTGCACTTTCTGACAGAATGCTTCTTGGAAAACGACCTGTGAAATTACTGATATAAATTTAACAGAACCAAATAAACCAGTCCATTGAATATACATTTACTAAAATTTTTATTTGATGAACCGAAATTTTGGTTTTTAAGTTTTAACCAATAACAACCAAATATTATTAAAAAATGTGCATATTCATAGAGATATTTTTAATTGATAGATGTTATAGCCACACCTTTGATCTTGTAAAACTATTTCGGGGTGCAAAGAATTTTTCGTCATCTATAATTTTGTTGAAACAACATTTTTGGGTAGATAAAAACAATGGAGCAGCAAACAATAACGTAGAAACAACAACTAGAAAAACAACCACCACCACCAACACCAAGCCTCTATCTCACTAGTTGTGGTCGGACAAATTGTCATGTTTGCTCAACAATAACAACCTTTGTCGGGACCCAAGTTCTTGATGAGAAAAACGAAGAGTTACATTACACAGTAGACAGTCAGCATAAAACATGTCAAAGAAACATGATAAATAGAAAAAGATGAGCACATGGATATTTGTGTGTAATTCCTCGTGGAAAAAATCACAATAACGTGCAAGGAGTTTTTTACTAACTTCAAAAAGAAATTGCAGGAGGTATTAATGATGAGGAGGCTATCATAAGCATCAATGTATTTAGATTATAAGTTCCCTTAATGTAGTAAGAGGACTAGGGCTCCATGTTTGTAAACACTACATGTGATTTTTCAAACATATCCTTTAAAAGATTGCCACCATCGCAATTTTTGCACGATTTGTTTTTTTGCACAATCTTCCAACCTAACATTTTTTGTATCAAGGTACAAGCAAGGAAGCTAGTTGAAAACCTTAAGACATTTTTTAGTTTCCATATTGAAAAACATGATTTTGATTAACATTTTTGGCTCCTCCCTAGAGCTAGTCTTGACAGGTTTGGGCCTCTAACATCTGCTCACATGTCTTTGAGTGTTCTTAAAGAGAGTGTATGATGTTAAACAATCAAACTGATGATTTGAATTTTTGAAAGTCTACTGTAAGGCAAATTTCTTAATTTTCTTGTATTAAAAGGACTTTTCGAAAACACATGATAATGTCAAATAATTCAAACTAGGCAGAACATACAATAAGTTCATGAAAGTGTCATTATTTGGATAATTTAATTTTGTTATTTTTGAAACTAAACTTTAAATAATATACCACTTATGAACTGCCTTTTTTTAACTATACATCAATCAAATTTTCAATCAATAAATTTTTGTTAGTTTTCTTGGTTCATTGATCTAAAAAGAAATAGCATTTCTCCATACATGTAGTTATGTCCAATTTACTGACTATTTTAAATTATGTGGAGAAGTTGCATTTCTCTACATGATTTAAGAATATGCATGATGTCAAAATTTTGCATAACAGAAATTTTTGTTTTCGATTTTGTTAGTTTCGGTTCAGTTTTTAGGCTTTGGGTTATTTTTATTAATTCCCTATTAAATATTACAAAGATGTGCTTAAATTCCAATCTTTACTCTATTTGATGTTAGTAGATGTTTTCCAATTCTGAGTTCATGACATTGGCCACTGAAAGTTTGATGAATTTGATGCCTGACGATGTGAGACGTGAAGAGATAAAGCAAGCTTGTACTGAGGATATGGTTGAGCTGACAGAGAAAATAGCTATTGCTTCACCGCATGAGCTTGCATCTGTGAAGACCTCTGCTGATGCTGACATCTTCCATCAAACAAGCGCAGCTGAGATGTTGAAGGAGCAGGTCTACCTTCTTAATCTGTAAAAAGTGCATAATTATCTTTAAACTGACTTTATAAGTTTTATCAGGATTCAGGAGAAATCAGTTAAAAGAATAACGATATTCCATCTCATATTATTGTTTGACGAAGATAGCATTACTTATGTACTGGAGATACAAAATTAATACTGGAGATTTTGAGGGTTGTGTGTGTGATTTTTTAGAGTATGAGAAGTCTACTTTCCTGTCAAAGATTAATTGTCCATGTCATCACTTGATGTAATTTCACATATTTTCATCCCAAAAGATTTACTTCAAAGGAGAACCGAAAAGAAGCTCACAAGCTTCTTTTTAAAAAAAGTTCTTCCAGGGATGAAGAAGTCTTGCATTCGATTGTCCATTTACAGTTAGCAGTGTGAAATAGTATTCTCCACTATTTATGCATAAATTCCATATTAAATGTGCTTATTTTGCTTCAAGAAAATGTAGAGGACCTAAGTTGGATGATGAGCATGAATAAAAATAAAAAACCAAATGGAGCGAGAATGTCTGTTTGCATATGCACTTATTTGCTTGCGTATCATCCCTGGAGATGGTTGTACTTGTAGTTAATAAAATGTGTAAATAATCACAATGAATTTAATTAAGTAAACTCTGCATTTGCTGCAAGGTATGTGCCAAATTTGCAATCATACCGGCTCAATTTCTGAAAGATGTGTTTGTCTTACTGTTATATTGCCACTTTTTTCTGCAAATTCTGTGCTTGATCCATCAGGTTTAGCTAGAACTCATTTGTATGTGGTTCTCGCCTGCTACTAGCATGAAAACGAAAGCATGTATCAAAGGATTCTAGGGTCTATTTGGTTTATGTAAATCAAAAATAATAATAATAAACTCTACGATATTTATATGTACACCTAGGTGTATAGTCTTTTAATCAGAATTTCAAAAAAAAAGAAATATACACCTTGAAAGTTAGATATAACTATCGTTTCTTATTTCTTGGCCTTGTTTGCATTTTGTGCTCCAAGAAGTCCCTAATCCTCAGTTAACATGTATAAACAACATTTTCTCTAATACAAAAATGTAATAGCTAATATGGTTCATCAGGCTGCAATATCTGACCGAAGAAAGGCTCATGAGTTATCTCTGCAAGATGAAACTAATGCAGATTTCTTAAGGTGTGAATTCTTCATATTATGAAACTCTCACCCATTTGTTTGTAAAAATTCATACTTTTATTTGCAGAAAAAAACATACTTTTTTTCTTTATGACCTAAACATATATGACAGAGGTTTGTGACTGATGCAGAGATGACGAAGAAAAGTTTATGACAGATGGAGGCATCAGTATGTTACAAGCCATGTTTTCTTTTGAACTATTATGAAATATAATCGGTGATGCACTGTGCGCCAAGTTTCAATTTCTTAACAACCTACTACTTTCAGTCTTATCACATGCTGTGCAGTTGCGCCAAATCCGGTTGAGGAGATAAACGAAAACCATTCAATGGCATCAGAAAGGCATAATTGTTTTGTTGAAGATTCTGCAACTAGCCCTTTTGTTGCTGGCAAATATACCCAAAATGATGGTGGAGCTGCTGACACTCAAAGTTTACATGCTTTCAAAGATGATCCTGAGACTGTAAGGTATGGTTGAGCTTTTTGTGCATCTTACATTTACAACAATTCATACCATGCATGTTGACAAAATAGATATCCCTTTGCCTAAAATGCACTATTTAAGTATGGTATTTTCCTAGTATAGTGAGGAAGAAGCTTGTTTGGGTGTGTCATAAGGTCTCAGGTTCGAACCACACTAGCATTATAATTTCTAAACAGGGTGAGGGAAATTGTGGTAACCAGGAATTAAATTAAAAAAAATAATACTATTCAAGTATGAGTCTATGTTACTATGCTTCCATTAATTTTAAATACATTATTTGATGTACATAGCCTTACCTTGTATGATAGAGTATATTTTTAAAAGTTAAGTTTGTGAATTTTAAGAATCTTTAGCAACAAGTATGTTTCTTTTTTGAGATATGGGGGATTTAAATGGAGGACACCTGAAATATTACGTATATCACACTAAAATTTTATAAAATTATATATTTCACATGTCATTTCTAAAAAAAATATGAATTAAATTACTAATGCATTTTCATAGATCTTATCCTATTACGTATATTTCATAAGTCCATAATAGAGACATTAATCTCACTAGATTAAGTCTAAAGTGAATTTTATATACAATTGATTTTCAAAAATTAAAACTTTAGAATTCAAAGTTTAAAGTTTTAGGGTTTAGTTTTTAGTGTTAAAGTAATTTATGGTATATAATTTAATATTTTAAATTATAAATTATGGTCTTAGGAATCAAGTTTTAGAGTATAGTGCGATTTTATTCAAAAATCGTGTAGAATATGTAATTTTATAAGATTTTAATATGATATATATTATATTTCTTTTTTAACAGTAAAACATGTAACTTTTTGTAATTAAAGTGGATGACCATATAAAAACTCCATTTTTTGGACATGAATATTAATGGTTACCAGGATAAGAATGTTGAAATATATTGTCTAATAAAATTAAAAGGGATAAAATAAAAAATGATTGAAGATATAAGAGTAACGAGTATTGAAGAAAGAAATATAGAACAAACTTAAAGGTTATACTTATAGACATAAACGATATAGCAAGACACATTTAAAACGAGTGCATAACATTTTAGCAGAAGAAATAAGAATAAAAACAAGAGTAGATAAAAATAACTCAGGTAAATGTTATATAGAAGATTTGGACAAATTGCAACAAAATAATAAGTTTGCATCAGACAAGGCTTACTGCTTAAAAAAAAAAGAAATTCATGAAGTCAACTCCAAAGAGTTCAGAAAATGCTATTAATTATGATAATTTTGGCGACTCCGAATTGCATAATCTTTGTTTTCCATGCATAATCTATTCAAAATAAGCAAACAATTGAAGTTCATTAGATGACATTGTTCCTTGATTGCGCTGAACTCTCAGAGTTGATGGTTGACTCGATTCCAGGTTATTCCAGAGATACTTTTCGAAATCCAATCCTGATTCTCTTGCAGCTATGGGCCTCGGAGGATTGTCTCCAGACATATTAAAGATGGCCACTGAAATGATCAGCGGCATGGGTGCTGAAGAGCTTCAAAAAATGTTTGAAGTTGCTTCTTCTCTGAAAAGTAAAGACTCAAACCTACTGAACATGAATGACAATGTAGTGAAGCCAGAACTAACGAGGATGGCTTCTGACAAGATTGCTAAGCTACCGCCCAATGTGCTCAAAAAGATGTATGAGTTTTCGTCGTCATTTAAAGCAAACAGTATAGCAGCTTCTTCTACTGATTCTGGCAGCTCGAGATCAGAATGTGGATTTGGATCATCAGATCCTGCAGTCAATATCACCACTAATAAGCGTTTAGAAGCAGGAAAATGCAGTTCAAGTAGATTATCTTCCTGCTCCACCTTGGTTTCAACTGCATCTAACATTCCAACTTTGGCTGCTGATTCTGGGGAGCCCGTGATGACAAATCCAGCCGCTCAACAGGTTTGCTGACTCAGATTAAAAGAAAAAAAAAACTGTCTATAATTATCTTCAAACTTGCAGTGTAAAGAATTTATTAATATAATGCACGAATTGATATTGAGATGTTTGAATCTGTGATGAAGAATCTTAGCCCAGGAACGAAGTTTTCTGAGGAGGATGAAGCAAATGCTCAACAGGCTGTGGCATCACTGTCACCGGATGAATTGGATGGAAAGGTATAAAAAGCTTATGATTGATCAATTTTAAGAACTTTTTTTGCCAATAATTTCTATTTATTGCTGAATGTACTTTTCATTCTAATTTACATAAATCTTTGAGCATCATCTTGTCTAACAGGGTACTTAATGTTAGGTAAGTTAACTTATTGAAAGATCCTTATAGTTCAACTCTAATAACAAAATGGTCTATATTTTTGAAAGTCCTTTATTTAGGTTCCTATATTTTACCGAGGAAAATAGAAGGATTTCATTTCTTTATTAATTTAGTAGTCAACCGAGCATGAAAATTCCAAATATACTTTCAAATGCTCGCTTTCGTGAAATTCCAAATATATCATCAAATGTTCTCTCTCTGTCTATGACAACCCATGGTGAAGGAGCGACTCTTATATAGCTTCTAATTGCACAAAGCGACTCTTAGCCAGGCACCTAAGCCTAACAAGTGGTAAGAGAGGCACAGAAATAAATTATCCTACATCAGAAAGGGAAAAGAGTTCTTGGGTTGTATAAATATATGACATAATCTTAAACTATAGAGATGCCTTTTGGGATAAAATTGTGATACTAATAATAAAAAATTTTGTAATTAAATATATTTGAGCTAAAATAATCTTGAGATGGGTGATCCTCCTGAGAAGACTCAGGTCGTTCAGTTTTCTAGAGGTAAAGTGCACAATATCTCTACATTCAGGTCACGAGATGTTACACAATCTCTCTCTCTCTCCCTCCCTCCTCTCTTCGCCATCCCCTCCTCCCAAACCAAAAACCTGAACTCGCCCTACCATCACCTTCTCAAATAATTCCACCTCACCAAACTCCCCACACGCTCCATCCTCGAAAGGGCTTGGGGATACTTTTCGGTATATCGAAGATCTCGATATTCAAATATGTCAGCTTTTTGTTCTCACGACAAAGTTTTGGGCTAAAACTTAACAAAAATGAATTTGCGACAAACTTTTTTAGAATACATACAAACTATAGGGATCTCACGAAATCTGATTCCTAGAATGTTCTGCAGATGAAATTGGCTGAGGAAGATGGGTTTGTAGCAGTCAAAGAGACAAACAGCTGGATCTCGGATAGGCCTGGAATCATGTTGGCCTTCATAATCCTGTTCCTAGCATTCATATTCCAACACTGCAGGGAATGAAATTAATGCCTAATTTTAAGAGAAAAATGACAAACTGTTTGCTTTCAATTCTTATATATTTCCATCAAAAAAAAAATCTTATATATATATATATATATTTAATTTGGCCCTGTGAAGCAAAAATATCTGCTGCATATTTTTGAAATATTGGCGTGGCTCATGTTGTTGGTTATATTTTTGCTATGGGCATAAGTTATTGACTTTTAATAGGATTACTTTATGATCAATCATGTGATGTCTGTTTGTTTGTAAGTTTAAATTTAAAAAGATTAAAATTAAATTTAAATAAAGATATTTTTTATTGAAAGTTGTGAATGATGTGAAATAAAATTAATTATTATATTGAGATATATGAGGGGTGTGATATAAAATTAGTTATTATGTTGGAATATGTGAGGGATGTGATATAAGTTAGTTATTATTTTAGTAATATGCGTAGGATGTGAAATAAATTTAAATTTTAATATTAAATTTTATGTGTGATGTGATATGCCTGGTTAAAATTAAACTAGGTTAATTTTAAACTCCTAGATAAATGGGGCCGTGAGGATTGTAAGATCAGATAAATCTCATAAATTATTGTTTATTTCTTTATTTTGATCAAATATACATAAAAACAATTAAAATCTCGTTTTAATAGCTGATTTATTTTATATTACCACTAGAATTAAGTACTAACTTTATTTTACATTACTTATTTTTCATTATAATACTCAATTGTTATTTATATCTTAAACTTTCATATACCATCTAATAAATTTATTATTATAAATGATGAAATGTTTTACATGAGAAGACACATGGAAGTTTTAATAATTTATGAAGAGTAAAAGGAGATTGGTCACGAGTTCATGTGCAAGTAAATGAATGAGCTAGCTCGAGGAGATGAGCCAAATTCCTCGAGAAGCCAAGTCAAATTTACGGTCCATTTAGATGCTCTAGCTCGAGCGAATCCAATTGGGTTTCACCACTTGGTTGTGGGTAAAAAAATTTATTCAAAAGAGAGGCTTGTAACCTGTTAGAAATAATAATTTTAATTTGTGGACTTATATATTAATAAATATATATTATGTTGTCTATATAATTATTTGGGTAATATGTTAGTAAAGCTTTTAAATTTGTATCAATTTGGGTTAGTTGTGCTTAAACAAATTTCTATTTGAGTTAGTTCAGTATAAATAGGTTTAAGTTCTTTACCTAAAATCTAATTGAATCTAATCTTATTCTCTCTAGTTCTTCTTTATATTCCATCGGTGAGGAGATATCTAAGAATATGATTCTCTTTATAGAAAAAAAAAGTGTAATTTTTTTTTTATATCCCATCAGTGATGCTACATTTAAGGGTATTATTTTCTCCCTACAAAAGAAGAAATGGTTTCAGACGTAAAAGATCATGATCTCTTTAATTCTTTATTTGTTTCGTGGCTATAGCTTCTGTTTCGAATCGCTTATCTTTATTTGATTTTCTTCTTGTTTCTGTAACTTGAACGAAATTAAGAAATCTCATTTAAAAAAAGCCTTCATCAAAGCGGTAAGTTCTAATCGTGTAGTTATTGTTCTGTACTTATTTAAAATGAAAAAAAATATGTTTTTTGCCGAATCATTAAAGTAAAAGTGAACAAATAAACGACAGGATAAAATAAGTAAATATTGTTTATTTAAGATACATATTATATTCTAAAATCAATAATCCATAGAAATATATTCAACAATCTAAAGCAAAAAGATGGGAATGTGATAACAAGAAGAGGAAGTACCATGCCTTCTCTCTTGCTCACAGCTTTTCCTCATATCAGAAAGAACAGGCGACGGAGGACGAGGTGGAGCAGCTTAAGGCAGGGGCACATCACCGAGAGGAACACCACACCGTACAACAATCGCAGCCCCATCATCTTTTCCGGCGAAAGGCGGATCTCGCACTATCTGACCTCATGTTGCTTTCTGGGCCCGCTTACCGTCACCGTCCGTAAGCTCACCCCTCCTTATAGTTTAGATTTTGTTGATCCAAATTACGTGGATGATATTCTCACCGTTTGTCCGTTCGGTAGAGATGGACACGTGGAGGATATGGGAGCTGCCAGCTGGTAGTGGATAAGTGTTTGACAGGAGCATTGCAGGCCTGAAGCCGCCAATTTTCAAAAAAAAAAACTTTTGGGTAGTGGTTATTAATGAAAGAAATTTATATAATATGATATAATATATATATTAAATAATTAAAATATTTACATAAAAAATATATAAAAATAAATAGAATAACACTAAATTTATATAAATTTTTTCAGTAGGATTGTATGATTAAAATAAATCAAGTAGGATCGATTAAAAGTTATAAAAAGGACATAAGTATAGTAAAATTGAAAATATAAAACTCATATTATAATTGTGCCATTTGTAATTTTTGACTTCGCATGAATCGAAAACCTCGTGCATAAGATTTTAGTGGAAATCTATGAAGGTGTCGTCGACAATCGAAGCTTGCTGCTAGTAGCCTAATCGGTGTTGATCTATGCGAGTGGCCATCGAAGATCATCGCTGGCTAAAGGGATGGACAGAGGAGATAGTTTTGCTGATATTAGCGAGAAAAAAGAAAACTTTGATGAAGAGACCAGAGGCGTTGTTTTGGCAGCTAAAAATTTTGGGAAACATTGGAAGGCCTCCGAAAATCTCGGAGGTTGCTGGAGAGCTAAAATAGTGAAAAATGGCCTAAATGTAACAAAATAAAAAGTGAAAACCCCGCGAAGCAAATTTTCTCTTTTATTCATTCCCAATCTGTAATACTGTAATATTTGTGCTGGAGGTTTTTTCATGACTGAAGTGCCAAAGTTATTTACGGGTGAAAGTAAGGCCAGCTGTAATAATTTATTTAAAAAATATCTGTTAATATTTATTTATTTATATTTTTTTAAATTTAATATAGGTATATCTATTATTTGAGGACTTCAAAATAATCATTATATTAAATATTAATTCTCTAAACTGCCAATCTTAATAAAAAAATTTAATGAAACTCACTAAAACGTCCCATAAACGAGAGCTTCTTCTGCCCTTTTTCTACCAACTCACTCCCTAACTTTCAGCGAGTACTAGGATTCTGTTTTATTAAATTTATTTTTTCTTATAAATAGGCCCTAGATCCCCCAAGGACAAATCACATAAAATATTCAGATGTTAAATTTCAAGTTTTAATTATAATATTTAGTTAAATATTATGTTAAATATATTTATTAAAAAAAATAATATGTTAAATAATGTTATAAATTTTTTTTATAGTTAAATGTATCTTAAAATGAGATTTATAATATGTTAAAATTGAGTTAAGCTTAATATGAAAAAAATTAAGTTTAAATGTAAGAATTTTGGATCAATCCATAAGAAGATAAAAATTATATGATCAAAGTGTAATTATCCATTGAATTAGACGGATAAGAACAGAGCCAGTAATTTATTCCTTGGCAAGCCACTGCCTCCCTCTCTATCGTGCGCCTGTGAGAAGCAGAAGCAGAAGCAGAAGCAGAAGAAGGAAGACGAAGACGAAAGAGAAGGAGAAGGCAAAAGAGAAGGAGAAGGAGAAGGAGCTTTATCCACATTTCTTTCTTCATCCTTTGTGAGCATCGATGAATCGACAGAACTCGATCGGCCGGTTGACTTGTGCGTGGCATCATGTGGCAGAAAACAAAAGAAATGTGCGAGCGAAGGTAAAGATCTTTTATTTATATATATTTATATATAATAAATGTATATTTTTATATAAATTTAAATGAGATAATTATAATTAAGTTAGCTCTGCTGTTGGCAGAGAAATACAGTGAGAAAGAGAGAGAAAAAAAGGAAAAGTGATTTTGGTTGGTTTCTGCGCAGTGAGATTTTATCAACTCAAATTGAGAAAAAGTTAACTAACTTTATATGATCTGTTTGTTGAATGCTAGAAATAAGTATCTTAACGTATTTATATAATATGATATTTAGATATATTGTGATTATACTATTAGTGTATTATTATTTAATTATTGATCTCGTTAATTGTTATACTGTTAATCTTATTATTATCATTTTTATATTGAATCAATAAATTAATATATTATTATCATCTTGATGATATGATAAATATTCATTGTTGAATATTATAAAAATAATAATTGCATGTAGAATTGAATTGATGTTCTGTGATATAATGTGGTATGGATGAGCTTGTATACTTAAAACTGATAATAGCAGGAAGTATTATGTTGTAAATTTATTCGATAAAAGCGGATTATATTCCAAGAAAGAAAAATCACTGGTGCAAGAAGTGACTCCTAGTAGGCTTCTAAGATGACAAAGTGGCAGAAACTTTTATCAGGCTTTTGAGTGAATAAGTATGCGAATGATAAATCTACATCATGATACAGAAAAATATTATGACAAAATATATAAAATAAAACAAGTAGAGATTTATGATAAAATATCATGATTGATAATTTATATGTTTCACATATTATGCTGTTGTGTTGTAATATTTTTGTTACACATGAGATAAATATTATAGCATGAATATGTACCGATTTTATTTAATGTAATAACCGCATGTTGTAATGTTGCTTGAATTCATATAAAGTTAATAAAAATTGAGTTCGTAAGAACTCGCCCCTTATTTACTTTTCAGGTACATTAGAAAGTAGTAGAATTATTGTGATAAAATTTAACTATTTTTTATGGTTATTAATATATTATTTTAGGTGTTAAGTTATTTTATTAAGTATTGTAAGATATATTTGGATCACTCCTGACTTAACTAATTAATCTGCTGCTTAAACCACTATTAGTAGGTCAAGGTGTGACATCACAACTTCTAGCATTCTTTTCATATCCCTTACTCTCTCCTAAATACCTTAATCAATCTTCTTCTTTCAATAATGAAGCTCTACCAGAGGAGATAAGTATTCCGGCTCCGTTGAATTTTATATTATGTAGTTTTTTTTATTGATCTTACTTGATTAACTTGATCTGAATTAACTCTTTTAATTCATAATTAATCTGTTTAACCCATGTTAACTATTTAACCAATGATTAGCACATATTCTGTGAATTACATTTTATATATTTTGTGTAGCTTGATATTAATATTCTATTATGTTTATGCCAAGATATTATAATAGGTTGTATTAGACCTATATTTATTGAGATATATGATAATATGATGAACTAAGATCTCGATGATTGACGAACCACCTTCTGAACGTGTAACATCGTATGGAGAATATACCTACATCTTGTTATTTCTTTTGTTAGACTGGTGATGTATCTACTATTTTTGATGTTACACTGGCAACGTATTTCTGTTAATTCTGATCAATTATTGATATAAAATTTATTACACGTTAATCTATATGCAAAGCATGACACATGATAATATTATAAGACGATAAAATAATATTATAAGGTATTCTGATATTCTAAGTTGCTAATATTTTGAGTTATAATACCACATCTGATTTGTTGTAAGGTAGAGGTTGTTTATTCTATCTCTGTGACTGACTTGTTATTTTTTAAGTAAGTAATCTACTGTCAAAGAAAAGCTGTAAATTCTCACAAAAAATGATGATATTACATATGGACCACTAATATTTATCTTTTTGCCTCTAAATTTAGTCGCTTATACTTTTTATATTTTTGTCTAAGATTATTGTGGTGACCTGTCTTATGTCTGAACTTACATAATTTTATATTTAGATCAATAAAAATATTTTTATCTTATAATCTGTTTTATAATTTTGATTATT
Organism: Apostasia ramifera; assembly: GCA_019297695.1. Taxonomy (NCBI): domain Eukaryota; kingdom Viridiplantae; phylum Streptophyta; class Magnoliopsida; order Asparagales; family Orchidaceae; genus Apostasia; species Apostasia ramifera. The sequence continues at coordinate 57,383 of JAEMOT010003876.1, read as the reverse complement.
AGTCACCTCTCATTATTATAGGTATATAGTCGATAAAATAAGGGCCTGACACCCTCAATTGTCCCAATGAAAGATGGTAATGGGAAGTTTGTATATCTACCATGGATGACCTCTTTATCTGTAGTGCGCATTTAAAAAAGAATCCATCATTTCATCATAAGTTCTCTATTATCCTTTGTGTAGTAGACTTTTAGGCCTCGTTTGGTTCGAGCTTTTTTTTTAGACATGAAAAAAAAAAAATTTATTTTTAAAATTTAATGGAAGCGAAATTTATTTTACTATTAGAAAATATGTAAAATGTGAAATACTTTTAATTCTGATATTCGTATTTGTATTAGATGTGAAATAAAGTTGATTTTTATAGCTGAAATTTGTGTTGGGCAAAAAATTCCCCTCGAACCAAACGAGGGCGGGTCACTCAACTTTTGAATGAAATATTTTAGGCCCTCCCATGCCCAGACTTAAAAATTTTTTTTTTCGTAATATGTAAATCTCATTATATTTTTAGTTTTCTTTTCTGATTTTTGATTCTCAAATTGTGCTACAAACTCCTGATTTTCTACAAACATTTTTCTTCAACAATCACATTAATTATTAAAAGCCATTATTTTTTAAAAAAAAAATCATATTTCATTATTTACTTAACCATTTTTAATGATCAAAATGATAAAATAAATACCTTTCTTAAAGGTAATAAATTAATTTGAAAATTTTAATCTCAAAATTTAATTGATCAAGTCACATAAAATAGAGGAATTAAATCTAGAATATGTAAAAACTGAGAGACTACAATATATTATTCATTTTATGTAAATATTATATATATATATATATATATATATGAACAAATACATACATATTTAAACAACCTAATAAATATATATTTGTAGATATATATTATTATATATGACATGTATCTATAAATATATATTTAAATAACAATATATATTTTTTAAAAAACCAAATATACCCAAAATAGTATACAAATAATATAAATATTTGAAAAAGTATAAATATATCACTAAAATTTAATTTAATATTTAAATTTTTAATATTATATATTGATCGTAAAAATTATATTAAAATTATAATTTATTTATTTATATATTAAAAATATTATATTTTTTATATAATTTATGAAGCTAAAATATAATATTAAATTTGTAAAATAATTAAATTTTAATAATTTGTATATAATTGCTTATAAATATTTTGAGTGGATATTGTTAGTACTGTTTAAAAAAAAAATTGTTAGTATTATTTATTTTTCACTTTTTATAATTTTCCTTCGAAGCCATGCTGCCGTCATAGTTTTTTTTGCGGTGGGCCCGTGGCGCACTGGATACGTCGGGGACTCGGGAAGGTGCAGATTAGTGGCACGAATCACAACGGGGTAAGCTTACAGTAGGTAACCAAATCCTCGTCGACGATGGCAACGGCGAGTTGACGGTCAAATCAAACGTTGCTGACGTCGGCGAGGGTATAAAGATAATTTCACACAGGCGTTCTTTTTGCTCATAATAACAAAAACTTGTAAATTATATATATAATCATCAGTTAATATTTTAAATGTAAATTTTTTATATAAATAAAATAATAAATTAAAATTTTTAAACTCATAATAAAATTACTTAATTACTTACAAATCAATAAAAAAGCTTATAAATTACATATATAATCCTTAGTTCATAAATTTTAAATATAATATTTTATATAAATAATACAATAATTAATTTTAATTGAGGTAAATTAACTTATAGCAATTATAAATCTATTAGTGGTTTTAACTTATTGACAAATTTTAAAAAAAAATTATGGAGAGTTTGGGTAGGTGATTTCTTTGAAAGTACTTAAATCACATAATTTTTTAAAATCAAAATTGATAATATCACCTAACGACATTATAATATGAGCTTATTTTCACAATATTTTTCATCCAATTCGGGTACATTTAACTACAGAGTTCACATCACTAGCTACTTAATTTAATTCCAGAACGTGTGTTAATATATTGAGATCATGTCATTACATTATTTCAAATATTAGAATATTTCTTTAATTTGTTCATATGAGATTATTCTGCCTTACTTGTTCGTGTAAATTTTGCTTAGAAATACCGATTTGACATCCAATTGATAGAAATCTCTTAATTTATAATTTTTTTACAGTAGACAGGTGTACTTAAAAATTAGAGTAAATCAATTCTGATCACTCAAATTGAATTGATTCTTATAGTTTAAAATCTTTTAAATAAGTCTTTTAAGATTAATAGAATGCTTAAAACTAATTTATAAATTTTAAAATCTTTCATATAAGTTTCTGAGATTACTAGAATATTTTAAAATGGTCCCTCAAATTTTGCATTTTGGAGAAGAAGGGTTGGGAACTAGTAAAAATCAATATATGCACTTTAGAGATTTATGTAAAATGTTTTAAAATTTATAGACCATTTTGAAAAAAAATTATTCATCTCAGAAATTTATGTGAAAGGTTTTAAAATTTATGAACAGTGTTTTATTAATTTTGAGGACCTATGAGTAATTTACTCTAAAAAATATTAAAGTTTGAGTGTGATTTTTGTAATTTATAAGTTTTTGAATATTCTGTATGTAATTAGACGATTTTTTCTTTTTTTTGTGCAGACGTTGAAATGGCCCTTCAATCATCACGGACTCCGTCTCCCTGTCCTCATAAATTCTTGGATCTTCTTCCGGCGGAGAATCCTTCTAGCGGGGAAGAGAACGAACAGAGGAAGCCGGAAAAAAAAGCGGAGAGAGAGAAAGTTGATGGAGAGCTCCGGGTGCGTGGGAGTAATGGCGGTGGTGGCGGTCTCCAGCAGCGTCGCTCTCGTCACCCTTCAAATCCACAAGCGCCTCGTCTCTGATTTCATGAAGAAGGTCCAAACAGAGCTCGGTAAGGCCCAAATCTTTCATGGGTTCTCCCACCATCTCTCTCTCTCTCTCTCTCTCTCTCTCTCAATCTGTTGTGTTTCCTTCCAGTTCTTCCCCAAAAGAGCTTCAATTCTTGGTCCCGCTCTGCTCTGTTTTTCCTCCTCCTATGTTTAATCTCTATGCTATCTCTCTGTGTCCGAAGCCACCGGGAAAATTTCTTCAATTTGTAAGTTTGGGTTTCCCGTTAATCATCCATATCTTGCAATTCAAGAACTCATTTCCTGTTGAATTAGTCTTCTGTAGTAGTAAAGCAGTCAATTCACAATTGTTTTCCTCTCTCCTCTTCTTCCTTCCTCGATACTCCTCCTATCCCCTTTTTTTTCTAGACTTGATCTCCATTTGGATTTTCTTTCTATTTGAATTTTCTTTCTAGATTTGATCTCCATTTGGAGATTCGGTGCTTTTTTGTTTCGCTGTTGTCACTGTTTCTACCTAACGCTGTTCGATTTCCGTAGGAGGTGCGAGGGTAAGCCGGCCAAAGAAGAAGGTGAGGTTCGCCGCCGATGTGATCGAGCCGTCGGCAGATAACGAAGAGTACCGGAGAAGAAGATCCGGCCGCGGGGAAGAAGGAGCGACGGCCGTGGCCAGTTTGTGACATATTCCTGTCATGAACGGTGAAAAACAGAGGAAAACAGGGCAATGGGGGAGCTCTATGTAAACTTCCCTCTTTTCTGTATTAATTCTGTAATTTTTAGCCCCTTTTTTTTCTCTTCTCAGTTGAGATGATGTAATCTTTTCATTTTCCTTTTTTTTTGTGTAAATTTTAATCAACAGTCAAAGTTATAGTTTGATTTTGTGTAGCTCTAGCTTTCAACGAAGCAAGTTTAGTTTTAGGGCTGAGAACGATTTGAGTTCGGTTGAGTCAAGTAAAGCTCAAATCCAATTCGTTAATTTATAAATTGATTCAAAATTATATCAATGCTTGCTCAACTTCGATAGTATTCAATTTCGAATCAGCTCGAAACTTAATGGTGCCGGCTCAAATTTCCAATAAATTGATAGCCAATGAATATTTGACTTTAAATATGAGCTAGTCATACTTATTAATATGTCCATTAGATAATTTAATCTTGTGTCTTACGTGACATTTATTAGTATAATAAAAAATTATATTATATAAATATATTGCATTATTTTTTATTTAAATAATAATATTTAAGCTAAGTTCAATCCGAACTGATTCTATCACATCAAGTCTCAAATTCGATTTAATAAAATTACGAGCTACTAATATGGCTCATAGTTTAGTTAGCTCAATTCAAATTAAATATCGATCTGAATATTAAATTATTATCGATCTGAGTTTTGGTGGGAGGTCATTTTTTTTTCCTACCTTTGGACTTAAGAGAAATGTCACATGATGATTTGTCCTAGAATATAATTATAGCATTTGCTCAGAGTAGTTGGATAATTTTCCCAAGTTGGTTTGTTGGGTAGTTGATGCATAAATGATAAATCCACTAACTCCTCATAAATTCATGTTATGTAAAAAATATTTTATTGTTGGTTGTAATTTTTTTTTTATTTTTTCTTATAAAATATATATTTTATCTTTCAAATTGACTATTCTTCAATAGGGTTTTATAGTTTGTTAATTAAAAAATCAAAAACTTATCATCATAAAATACGATAATAACACATGACATATAACTTTACTTAAAAATTGGGGTAACAATTTTATTCGAAACTTGAAACTGGTACAATAATTAATTAATTTTTTTATGGATTGAAATTAATTTATTTGAAATTAAATCGATGAAATTCATAATTAATTTTGTATATGTATGGATCATGCTCGTGCACGTGATCAGGAGAAGATAGAGGGGTAAGAGGTAAAATGATAATTCTAAAAAATTTTAATAATAAAAAAATAAAAAAGAACATATTTGATAATTTATTAAAATTCAGGGAACTCGATGTTATAATTTTAAAAAATATAGACCTGTACATTATTAATTATTAAACTTCAAAGACCTGAGTGTAATTTGCCCTTAAAATAATCTATATTGATGAATAAACTATAAATATATGGACAAAAGTATAAATAAAGTTATAATTTTATATATTATTGCATATGATATTTATTATGGATATGATAATAAATTAAGTATGGTATACAATTAGGTTTATTAAAAAAAAGATCAAAATTAAGAAAATTTAATTAACTCGAACTAAACACAACTTGAAATCACAAATTATAGTCTTGAGTTGAGGATGACTCGCTTCAACTCAACTCAAAATCAGCCATAGTTGAGGCCAAATAAAAATTAGGTCCCTATTATCAAAAAAAAAAAAAATATTTTTCAGTTGCAACTTGTTCCACTTTTTATTTTTTTAATTATTTTTTATTCCAGATCTTCTCCACTACATTAAAATAAAATAATTACCTATATCTCACACAATTTAATTTTATTTATGTCTTACCCATTCATTCTTAGTTAATTACGCTATGCACACTCAAAATATTATAAAATCTTACATATATATATTTTAACTTATTTCTATTATAATGAGTAATTATAATTTTTCAATAACCTAACTATAGTTAGATTATAATAAATCTGAGCTGTTCATCATATTATTTTAAGAATATTTAAATATATTTTGAGTGAAAACTCCTAAAACTTTAATATTTGAGTGGCAGCAAAGGAAAGAAATATCCGCGATGTGAATTGATTTTAGGATAAATCAGGGCTTTAATGTGGTATTGAGGAAGAGAAAAATATGTATCATTAAGAATAAAAATATAATTTTAATGATTTACTAACAGAATATATATTTTTTAAATAGATTTTGATTAAGTTTTAACTCAAATGTGTGTATGTAAGATTTTATAATGTTTTGAGTGTGCATAGCATAATTAATTAAGAATGGATGGATAAGACATAAATAAAACTAAATTATGTGGCATGTAGGTAATTATCTCAAAAAATATACACAATGATTAAAAAAAAATTATTTTCAACAATATAAAAATTTACTGACTAATGAAAAAATCTACAGTTTTACCATTTAGATTTTGCTAATAAAAAGAAGAGTTATAGAAAATTCTTGGAACAATTTGCATATATATATATTTTTAAATGTATGAAAATCTTCTTAATAAAAAAAATGTTAATAACTTTATATAAATTTAAGAAAATCATAATTTTCATAACATATGAAAGCAATTCAGTTTGAATTACCTACCTAACTAAACTCATTCGACAATTTTTATTTGAAAATTTATAAAATTTAAAAAGTTATGAAAATAGAGTTTATAATTTTTGAAATTCCTTGGAACAATTAACCGCTAGATTTCTTTTAACAATATATGAATTTTTTCTCAATAAAAATAGTTGTAAATAATTTCATAAAAAATAAAGAAAATCATATTTTTCATAATGTATGAAAAGCAAATTCAGTTTTAATTACCTATCTAATTAAATATATTCTAACATTTTCTTTGAAAATGCTAGAAAATACTATAAATAAACTTTTTGATTTTATTTGGTTCGAGTACTTTCCACTGCCGTGATCTAACTGTTTTTTAAAAATGTCAGTTTCACCTTCAAAGACGCCAACTCTTACAGACGGTTTAATCGAGTTAATAATATTGAGATCGAAAAGTACTTACATCCAGCCTCCTACGGTGCAAGGCCGTATTGAAATATTGATGACACAGTCGTAGAAGTTGTCGATGACTGTGATGACATGAATCGAGCAAATGTCCACTTTCTCTTGTCCAATCGACATTGCCATTTTCAAAGGGGTGAGCTAAAGTGAATGTATAAAAGAAGATGTTCTAATTGCCATTATTCATGTGGAATACATACATACACTGTGACATTACATGATTAAAGAGAGCGGAGAGTGATTGTCGGGTGATGTCCTAAAAGAAAAGAATTACTGAGGTAAAGTGTGACTCCTAGTAGCTTTCTAGACCGATAAATTATAGTGAAAAAGGTACAGAAATGAATCATTTCACATCGAAAAGAGAAGAGATCTTAAGCTGTATAAGTAGAAAATGTGATCTCAAATGAGAAAGTAGTTAAGTGTACTTAGATCAGAGTAATACTGAGATATGTGACCTCCTGGAACGTGCTTAAGTCATGCAGTTTCTTAAAATTAAAGTGAATAATATATTTATATTTGAATCATAGTATATTTTATATATACATGCGTGTGTGTCGCCTTATCCTAAGAAAGTTACGAAAGATCAAATATTTATCTTTTTGATTATCAATAGAATGACTAATGAAGAAAAAATATAAAATATAATTGGCATATAGAATTAATCGAATGATATTTTGAAATATTAAAGCTGACAAAAAGGAAGCTCCATTAAAACATTATCATTTTTGTACGAATTTTGTGATTTTTAGCCCAGTTGCTTATTTGCTTTTAATTTCAAAATATTAATTATTTATTTTATTTCATTTTTTATTTTATTTAATAATCAAAGGTAACGTCTTATTTAAGAAGGAAGGAAAAGCATGACTTTTTTGAGAGCTTGACAGATCTTTGATTTTTTTTTTCTACTAAAAAGTATTGTTTGGTGGTTGTCACATTTTTATGAAGTAATATTCGGAATCGTAATAGCTGAACTTATCATAAATATTATCAATTTTGATCTCGTGAGTCTCAAAATTTTAAAATATATAGACGAGAATAAAATATATCTATACGTATTTTGACATAATTTAGTTTGATTTTTTCGTCATAATCTTATCTTGATATACGTGTATAACGGGCAATAAAATTAGTTGATTATGTTAAAAATAATACAAAATATGAAATAAAATGAAAGTTATGTATGATATTATAAAAATTAATTTAATAGTTTTTTTTAAATTTTATAATGCATAAACTATTATTCTGGTTTTTAGCATGACTAAAATGGTATCGAAGGAAAGGGCTACTGCTCCACGATACCTGTTGGCATCCTCGCCTTCATTGTCATCAGCGTAGCCACCGATGACGCACTCGCCCCTCACTACTCGATCTCACACCTTTCTATCACTAGGGGCTACCATTTCCGAGCCTGTAAGCAAACTTCACTCAAACACGGCCCAATTTAAATAGATCTAAGTTGATCTTATACAAGTTTGAGTTACAAAAGGATCAAACTGATTATGATTTATATGAGAAACTCGGATGCTAGTAGTCGAGTTAACCGTTTTATGATATATCAATGTCGTGCTTATATCAATTTTAATATTAAAAATTAAAAATTGCTGGCTTTCTGCATGCTCTCATTGAAAACCCATGCATTTCAGCTTCAGAAGCTCAACTGGAAGCCCATCTTATTCTCGCAGAGCTAGCATTCATGGTGTAGATTCTGTGCTGGAGATTTGAAGCCCACTTTAGGGTGCAGGTTGTTGACGAAAAAATTCGCTGACAAATTTGATGTTAGAAAAAAAAATAAAAAGTAGAACGAACACAAAAGTTTTACGTAAAAAATCTATTAAATGGAAAGGCTTATTCTGTTCTTCGTAGTTGGAATCTGAGCAGTAAAATGAGGAGAAATATTCGTCTCGGGTGGAAGCTGCAGTGAATCTCGTAGAGTTCACCGAGCGCTGTCGGGATCTTGCCAGAGATCAGAAGATTTGAGCGGAAGTGTAGTGACGTGAGGGTTCGAACTCTGGGAGCTCAACTAGAATCTCTAAACCCTAAATTCTAAACCCTAAACCAAATAAAACTTGCCACATTGAGAGTGCTGTTTTACTATCAAATCATCACGTCAGTCAAACTTCATGCTAACATGCTAGCAATGGCATGCATGGCCCGCTAGCGATTTCTGTCAAAAATCACAACTCATTAAGAATGTTGGCGTACATGAAAAGAATTTCGTAGGGGGTGTGGAGAGGAGAAAACTCTCTTGTGAAAAGCAAAAGGTAAATTACTTATAACAAAATAAAATTAATCGTATTATCAAATAATTCCTAAATGCAAAAGATAGAAGAGAAAAGCTTAAGGAGGAGAGGGATAAAGAGTGAGGACTAGGTAATTTTTTTAATAAAATATTAAAAATTTCAGTTCTATCGGTTGGTTAATGAATTTTTTTTGAATCCATTCATAAAGGCCTAAATCTTAACCCTTCATCAATATTTAATTTATTTAATTCCTTTTTTATTATACATTTATTTGTATAATAATTAATTCTACTATTGTACCTCTCCGCCTCTCTCTCAAGTTTTAATAGAGGAGGAGGGGTATAATAGTAATTTTAAAAAAATTAATAATAAAAAGTAAAAAAAATTAATTTAATAATTTATTAAAATTTAGGGGCCGATGTTATAATTTTAAAAGTATGGATCTATCTGTTATTAAGTTTTAAACTCAAGAATTTGGGTGTAATTTACCTTTAAAAGAATTATAATTAAGTGAACAACAAGGCATATTAAAAATGTAAATTTAGGAAATTTGCATGTTCGTTTTGCAATATGGCATAAATGTTTTTTTAGTTAGGTAGTTGGCCTCTACAATTTGAACACGCAATGAACAATTTATTTTTAATGGATAAATTGCATCTGGCCCCTCGGGGGCAAAAGTGGTTGCAAATTAATTATAATTTTTTGAAAATTTTGATTTTAGTCAACAAAGTTATAAAAATGTCATTATTTGGTCTGATTAAGATATAATTGTTAATTTATTATTATAATATTATATAATTAATTTTAATTATTAAATTTTTAATATTTTAGAATATATTTTGAAATATTGATATTAATATTTTCTTAATTATAAATGCTTAGAATAGAAAAAGCAAGAAATAAGAGAAATTAATTTATTTTTTTTTTAATTTATAAAAAAGTGTGATGATGGAAAAATATAATGATATTTTAAAATATATAAATAATTCAAATTAATTATAAAATAATTAAATTTTATATTTTCTACTAAAAACACTTGCAAAAATATAAGATTTTAAAAGAGAGTCCAAAACTATAGCTGATCTTTTATAATTTTATGGATTAAAATTGAGAATTTATAAAAGTTAAAGATCAATTTACAATGCTCTTTCAAACTTAGAGGGCTAGAAACATTTTGTTGGTTTCTATAATATTTTGATATTTAGTAATTAATTTAGATTAATTTATTATTAATCAATTTATTTAAGTTAATTAACCTTAGGAATAGTGTATTATTATCCCCTAGCTACCATTAAGTTGGAATATTTATCACCTTCAAATCTAAACTTGATTGAGGTGTATTAATGAATTTGAAGCCTGAATAAACTCTTTTACTTTTATCTTATTATAATTTTCTCTCGAATTAACTCTTGTATTGCTTGAACACTTATTAAATCCTTTCATTCGAGATTTCATTGTCTTTGATCGACCAGTTAATCAATTATAACTATTTGATCAATCAAGGACAGTGAATAAATGTACTTGATCGATTAGGAAAAAATGTATTGGCTTCAGGTAGTGTATTATTTGATCGATTAAAGACAGAAACTTTTTAGTTTAATCAACCACCTGATCGATCTAGTGCAGACGTTAGCTAACGCTACTACAAGTTTAGATTAAGCACATGATGGATGAAAGTAGTTTGATCAATTAAAATCGTTTGATCGATCAAACTTTTCTTGATTCTAGTCTTTAGACTTCAACGGCTAACATTTTGATCAATCGCTTGACAGGACAAAGACCGCCAGCCCCTATCTATACTAGCCATTGGAGCCAACTATATTTAAGGGTATTGGCTACTAGTAGGGGCTTCTTCTTGACTTTTTTTTTTTTTTTTTTACTATATTTAAAGTTATTGGCCCCTATTAGCTTCTATTAGTAGGGGCTTCTTCTTGACTTTTTGAACAATCAATAACTCCCTAACCATCACACCAACTTCTCTAAACTCTCTAGTGATCACAAAATAATTAAGAGGAGATCTAGCAAATAAATTAGTCGATTTGTGCTAAATGCTTATTTTTTCTCCTTCTTACATACAAGCCAAATTTTTGAAGGGAAGAGTAACCTATTTTTTTTTCCTATTGCTTTTTTGGTTAAAAAAAATTATGTGATTTTTTCTCTATTACTTTCATCTTATAGTCTTATAAAAAAGGTAGAATTTTCAAACTAGCTATGTGAAACTAGGGTTGTCCTCACTTTGAAGTGAGGTATTTTCTTCTTTGTTCTCGTGATTATAGCAAAAAAAAATTGTACGGGCTTCTCAGTCTTAGACTAATTAGTGATTCACATATAGTTGAATAGTTAGATTGGCATGAATTAAGCTCAAGGGTTAGCCGAATTGCATTTAGGCCTCGTTTGGTTCGAGGTGAGATTTTTGCCCAATACAAATTTTAACTATAAAAATCAACTTTATTTCACATTCAATACAAATACAAATATTAGAATTGAAAGTATTTCACATTTTACACACTTTCTAATAGTAAAATAAATTTCTCTCTCATTAAACTTAAAAAATAAAATAGTTTTTTTTTCATGTCTAAAAAAAAAACTCGAACCAAATGAGGCCTTAGAATCCTCATATTTTTCTTATGCTTTTATTCTTTTACTTCCGCTTGTTTCATTGTTCTAGTATTATTATTATTATTACAGTTATCTAATTAAGTAAATTAAATTAATTTAAATTTTAATTAGGAGTCTATTCACTCTCCTTTAAATCCATATCGTTTCTATACAATTTACCCTATTTTTATTTATTGTAATTTCATGTTAGTTATATAGGTTTTAAATATTATGTAATAAGCATCCTTATTTTTCAAATATTACATGCATTGTAAGTACTTGAGTCATTAATCAAGAGAATAATAATAACAACTAAGTTTTTATCCCACAAATTAAAGTTATTTATATGATTTTTTACTTTCATTAAACTCTATCAAATAATAACTCCTCATTTAACTTTAATTATATTATTAAGTCATTTTAAAGTTTTTTATTATGCCATTTTTTATCTTTTCTGTCCTCTTTTTATATGAGTAAGATCAAATATTAACTCAACTATTCTTTTCAGAGCTTTTATCAATCTACATTTATATGTCCAAACTATGTTAGTTGACTTTATCTAAGTTTATTCTTAATTGATGCCGCTCAAATCTACTCGCGGATGTACTCACTTCACATAATATTTTGTGTATATTTATATATCCATCTTTACATATTTATTTCTGTAATATTTATTTTATTTGTATGTTTTTATTTTATAGGTCAAATTAACACTCAGCATTATATAATATTGCTAGCTTTATTATTGTATTATAAAATTTACTTTTAAATTTAAATAAAATTTTTTATCACACAATTGTCACTTCTCCGATAAAAATGCTTCAATCTTAATTAAATTTATATTTTATATATTTATATGTCACAATTGTCACTTCTCCAATATGTATTAGTGAAATGCTTATGGTATATTATACAATAAAAAAAAATTTATTCAGACTTACGTATAAATTTTATAATACTGTAGTAAGGTCAGTAAAAATATATAGTGCTGAATACTGATGTACAAAAAAAAAATAGATAAATAAAATTAATATTACAAAAATGAGAATGTTAAGATGGATACGTGAGTATATACTAAAGAATTCATATAGCTGACTCCACTTAGTGAGATTAAGATTTTGTTGTTGCTGTTGTTGTATATATCATTAGTTGTAATACAATTTTATACAACTTCTATTTAAGTACTTTCTTATTAAGTATCTCTTTATAATAAGTTAGAGGATAAGTTATTGGTTTCGGGTGCTCAGCTACGGCCTGTCATGCATGCATAGAGAAGACCTGGGAGTGCACGCGATGAGCGAGTTGAGTACTCGAGTGTTCGCGCACCCGAATCAAATTATATTTTTCTAGGGCGTGAGAGGTTTCTCTCAATAAATAAATGCTCAACTTGGCTGCCCAAGATGTTGGCATGTGAAAAGGATTTTGGATGCATTCACTTATTATATTTTTTATTTATGAAATTTGTTATTATAAGTATATTTAAAATAATAGAATTCATGTCTCTTGCTTGAGATCCTTCTCTGAATAAGCTTACACATTACTATTATTTGAGCAATTATTTGTTTTGATATTAAACAATTGTTAGTGATTAATAATTGCTAGCTATGAGTTAAATTGAAGTACAAAAGTTTTGGTTTATTTGCCAAGGGCTAATTTTGAAGAGCCTTGACATATCATTAGGGTTGATATAGGTTTCAATTTGTTAAGATAAAAATCTATCATTTTAGACAGTTGATTTCATAAATCGAGATATCATCGAATTGGGATTCATTGACCGAATCTTTAAGGATGAAGGACATGAAGTGAATAAGGTAAAATAAAATATGAAACAGACAAAAAGAAGAAAAGAGAATACGTCTTTTATGTGAAAAGCTCCTCAACTAAACAAAATTATGATATAAAAATTCAGGATTCCACTAACTTTTATTCGATTACAAAAAAAATATACAAGCTCTTAGGGATACGAGAGATTATAGTAGTGGAAGACTTGAGAGCAAATGAAGCGATTGTAAAATAATATTATATTACATACGTGATATATAATAAATAAATGATATTTACATTTATTCGTATCATCACATATCTGTGTATAAAAATATCTATATTGAGTTGATTTTTAGAGACAATTAGATCAAATAAATCTCGAGTCAATAAATTCTACCAACTATAGAAGTTTGAAAACATTTCCCTTTAATTTTATGTGAAAAATTTGAGATCTTCAGCACTTTTGTTGTGCCAGATGAAATTTATCGATTTGTGATGGGTTCAATTGCAATTATCCTTCAGACATAGGATTCTGTTTTGTTTTTACAAATTTATTGATGAAAATATCATCAAACAAATTAAAATGAGTTAAGAAAAAGAATAAGAGCAAATTGCATCATTAAAATTTATCTTAATTTGTAAAAAATTTAATTTAATTTTTAAAAATTATAAAAAAAATATACTGTTTTAATCATTATTTAAGAATATTATTTTTTTCTAGTCATTTTTGATAAAAAAAAAAATATGAAATTTGATATTTTTTAGTGATTTGAATTATTTGTATATTTTAGAGGACTATTATATGTATAATCTTGTCATTCTTTAAAAATTTGATAAAGCACTAAAATCTAATTTCTATGATCCCTTACTTTTTTGCTCGAAAAATTTAAAATTTTAAAAATATAAAAAGTTAATGATTAAAAATAATTTTATGATATAATAATAATAATAAATTAATAATTATATTGTTATTGAGATCAAATGATAGTAATTTTATAATTTTAGGGATATATTTAAAAAAATTTAAAAAAATTAAGATCAATTTTTAATATAATTTTGTTATCAGTGACCTCTAAGACCTGGATGTAAATTTTTCGAAGAATAATAACTCTAATTTTTTATGTAAAACTAAAAACACAATACTGCCCTTGTGATTTTAAAGTTCTATCGGCTCTTTTTGGTAATGACTTAAAATTTATAGATAATTTTAGTCACAGCTAACATTTAAATTTAATTAAAAAATATTTAAAATTTATTTTATATCACATGATATACAAATTTCAACATATTAATTTTATTTTAAATTCAACTCAATTTTCAGTAAATAGTTCAACTTTGTTTCATTTTCAACATAATTTTTAATATATAGACTTATTTTATTTTATATCATATATATTTTTTAAAAATAATTAAAAAATTTAATTAAAGTATTTTTTTATCCTATTATCAAATAAAGCTAGGGATATAAAGTGTAGAGTTCCAGCTGAAGTAGAAAATCACACAAAATGAAAGAAAAATAGGCTTTGAGGAGAATGTGGAAGCTTAAAGTCGGAAAACCGTCATCGAAAGTTGTACTGACGAGAAGATCATTATAGTCGAGATAGGATGAAGTTGTAAGCGAAAGGTTTGAATTGCATCCAACTCCATAAGAGCAAAATATTGAACAGCATTTCAATATCGTAGTGACGTATTAACTCGATTGCAAAAGAAATTAGAGCTCAGAGCAAATTTAGTTCAATTTTATCAGAATATTTGTATTATTAGAAGATAATATTATCTAAATATTTACAGTACTTCCAAAATTATTAAATATTTAATTTATATTATTATATTAAATAATAATAATAAATTAATTTATCTCTTCAGCAGAGCTTATAAGTTGTTGGCGAGGAAGAGGAGTCGTATTGAAATATATTATTTTTATGCATCTGGAGTTTATTTATCGAAAAAAAGTGAAAGAAATTATCGGTGATGCGGGGTGGATGATGAGAGTAGAGCAAGTGATCTTAAATTTTTTAAAAAAATTAATAAAATTGTGTTAGGTGAGATTTATATTTTATATAATAATTATTTTGAGATTTCTAAATTATAAATATGTTTATATTAAATTTAAAATAAATATAAAAATTATATATTTATATTAAAAAAAAATTTAAAGGGATGTTATTCATATATATATTTGCACAAAGAAATGAAAAATAAGATAATATTAGAAAAAATTACAAAATCAAAGAAAGGAATTAAATTAATATGAATGTATGATTTGAACCTTGTAATATTTTGTGTTGTTGTATGTATATAATAATCAAATATCATAAACAAAATACCAAGGCAAACTAAATGCTTCACTATTTTGAAAATAATCTAATAACTAAATTGTGATGTATTTTTTAATCACTAAATGCTTCACTATTTTGCTAAAAAATTGAAGATTGATTGAACATTGAATTGAATTTTAGATCAAACTGAGCTTGGCTCGATCTAAACAAGTCATTTTTATGGCTCGAGATTTTTATCAATCTAATCTTAAGCTGATATAGAATTAAATAGAGATGGCTCGACATCAAATTGATTAAAAAAAAGAAAAATATTATTTATATGTATTTATATATAAGTAATTAGATTTAGCATATTAGTTTTTTATAGTAGTCAAATGGAGTATTTCCTTAGAATTTTTTTCATAATTTTTATTCAAGTTATGTTTATTGTAGATTATTTTTTTATTTTTACTTTTAAATATTAAATCAAAACTAATGATAATATAAATCGTAGGACGATAGAAGCTTCAGTAAGATAAGTAAAAAGAGGAAGAGGAAAGCGAAAAAAGATATAACAAGAAATTATATGAAATGATCTTACATATTTGAAGCTAAATGAGAAATTATTATTTGATAGAATGCAATAAAAATAAAAAATTCATGTAACCGACGTCACCTATTGAGATAAAGGCTCATTTGTTGTTATTATTGTAGTTATATAATAGATCAAAATTAATGATCATAGTTTAGACTGATTAAATAAACAAATACATTTATACGTAACATTTGGGTAAAAGGTCAAAAATTCAAAGATCAGACCAAACTTGAATTGATAAAAAATGAACCAAACCTAACTTGGACCGAGATCAGATTGAACTTTTCTTACTCATTTTTTAGATCGAATCCAAAACTTTCAATTCAATCTTGATCAATGTCGGATCAACTCGAAATCGAATCATTAACGGCTCTACGTCAAAGACTAATAGCAAAAGCCAGGTATATTAGGCTGAATTCAAGACCAAGAGTACGACAAACAGTTAAGTATTTTTCATCCAAGCAAATAACAACATAACGAGATACCTTCTTAACACGAACACATTCAAAATAGCAGTAACAATAGATATTAATAAAGATGACTACCAAATTTTTTGTACATTATTATCGATATACCGACCAGAAATCAAAATATCAATGAAGTAACTAAAGTGCAACTCACATAAAAAAAAAAAGGGGGGGACCCACACAGCCAAAATTAATAAGCAGTAATAATTTGATGACAATATTATGATAAGCATCATAAATTATCATATCAAGGCAATGTTAAGTTATAATTAACTTTGGTGCTGCTTGACATTTGCAAAAATCATAATTTGCCACGTGGCAAGCACCATTTGTCATGCCCAATTAGATTATAATTTAATTTAGGATAAATTACATCTAGATTTTTAAATATAAGCTATAATTACACATAAATTAATAATTTTAAATTTTTAATGTTTGAGTCTCTTATTTTAATGTAGGCAGGAGATGTGGAGAGAGATGGAGAGCCAAAGTCAGGCTGCCCCTACCCCCTCCGCCACCTTTGTTGGTGGCCAACGATATAAGGCAAAACTTTCAGCATAGTCTACCTCTTCATCGTTGGTCACCAATAGAGGGGGTAGAGTCACCCGCCCTCTCCTCTGCCTGTTGTAGGTGGGAGATCCAGAGAGAGGGAGGAGCAAGGTGCAGGCTTCTCGTCCCCTTCGCCGTCGGCCGTTGGTGGCTGGCGACTTCACCAGTGGCAGGGAGGGAGAGAGAGAAGGGGGAGATCAAGTTAGAGAGGAGACACAAGAGAGAGAAAGTGAAGTAAAATGAGTATTTTGAATATGCTAATATAAAAAAAGATCTATATAATAATTATATTAAAGTAAAATACCCAGATATTAGAATTTTAAAATTATAAATTGTCTGTAATTATAGCTTAAACTTAAGAACCCAAATGTAATTTAACCTTTAATTTATTTTATTTTATATCATCACTATTTCAATATAATACAAAGCAAAACGTCTAAAGTTATTAAATAAATAAAAATAATAGGATATAACCTAAATTTCAACTTAAAATTAAAGAGGTAAATAATACATATCTGTAATTATCATGTTTGCTAGATAGATCTATGAAATTATATCAACATTATATAACACGATTTTCAACTATTGAAACTGTTTAATATAAATAATTTGCAACTTCCACCAAATAAAAGATTGAAAAGTAAATTTAATTTTATTCATTTTTAACAAATTAATTAAAATTGTATGAAGAATGCATAATTAATTTACAGTGTTAAATAAATAAATATGAAATGTGTGGCAGCTTGTCGCCTAAAAAGGTAGATAGTGATCGATCGATGATATTTCAAGATTAAAAAATCATTAAAATAAAATAAATACTCTTGTAAGCTTCAAAGTGACATAAAAAAGAGAGAAAATTTTAAGTGATATAAGTAAATAAAGTAGTCTGAAATTATAGAGTTATTTTTCAAGATAAAATTTTAAAACTCGTAATAAAAATTTCACAATTAAGCGCACTAGAACTAGAGTAGTTCTAGAATAAGTGACCCCTTAATAAACACTCGAGTCACAATATTTTCTAAAATAAAAAAAGGATAATATCTCTACGGCAAAATGAGTATGGATAGATCTGCAAATGGTGATGTCAAATCTAGATCTGATCGGATCATCCTTGACCCAGGTCTAACACAGATCAAATCCGCATCCAGTTGGATCTCGAGTTGGGTCGAACTAGTCATGCAATGCAAAAGTACAAACAAAGCTTCATGTAAGCAAATTATTTCAAAATAAATGATTAATATATTTATTATAACACTAATATTATTTTAGTAATTAAAAAATTATTTATTTATTTTCAAAAGTATTCCTCAACTTTTTATTTATTGATAAAAAAATAAGACGATTAGAGTCAACTAAGAAAATGAGGTGTTTCAACTTTCAATAAGAGCAGTGTGACGCCGCAACTTGTTAGTTTGGGTGCAAGAGAAGGCAAGAAAATATTTGAATATTATAAAATTATGACGTCCAAGTTTACTTTAGAGAATGCACTTAAAGAAGTTATATAAAGTTGAATGAACTTTTGATAAAAATTAAATTATTTATAATAATTTGATCGATTTGAATACGAATGGATCAGATTATGATCTATCTTTTATTTGATTTGTTGAAAGTAATAAATTATGTTAAATTTTGAGTGGGATCAAATAATAATAAATAAAATATATTTAATTAATTATATTTTTGAGTAAAAAATAAAAAATGTTTTTACATACTGAACATAAAATTTATACGAAATTACGCATTTCATCATCAATTCGTAAATATTACCACTATCACACTATATTCATTTAAATTTTACGTATTTCACATATTTCACATATATTATATACTTTATAATATTATATGTAAATTAAAATGCATAAATTCATTAATATTTAAATTCTAATATATATTTTTATTTTTTACTATAAACACATTAATTTTCTTACTTCAATTAAAAATTATAGTTACGTGAATTTAAATTCGGCACTCTAATTAAAAATTTTAAATAGGATAAATAAATTAAAATACATAAATAAAATATGTAAAATTTAAATGAATATAGTGTAATAATGATAATATTTATAAATTGATTGTAAAATATGTAATTTTATTTAAATTTTATATCTTATATGTAAAAACTCCAAAATAAAATAGTGTATCGTGCAATCTGATGCATATCCAGCTCATTCATTACTTTATATAAAGTTTTGTCAAGTTGTGGCAAATTATTATTTTTTTTTTTTGATAAAAGTGACAAATTAAATTAGCCGCACGTATGAAGGCCACCGTGCGGGACCCTTAAAATGTATCCTTACACGAGACGGAGTTGTCGCATGCGACAAAGCTCCGTGTCGCCATGCGGGCTGAGCCGAACCGCCCCGGCCGACCACGCTGCAACGCCCAGCGGTCACCGTCACGTCCGACGCGTCCCGTCTCACCGCCACGTCACCCCCAAATCATGAGATTCATGAGCCTTTCCGCTCATTCAGATCCGCGGAGCGGCATGACTAAACCTGGTCCGATTCCTCAGCCGTTCGATCAGGTACTGGATGTCGTCTCGCTGGCGGAGTTGGATGAGGACGAGCTTACTTATCCCCATCTGCGGGACAACACAACTGTCAGCTTTGACTCTTCATAATCACCCACTTTCATTAATTCGTGCACGTCCTTATAAAGGGAAATATTTCGATTTTCCTATTATATTATATGCAAATTTCAGCTGATCCTCTGAGTTTCTGACCACATTTGGTTGGCAATATTTTTTAATTTAACATAATTTTTAATTATAAAAATTAATTTTATTTTACCTCATAAATTCAAATATTAACAATAACTTTATTTCATATCTTACATATTTTTTTAAATAAATTACACTTAAATTCTTGAATTTAAGACTTAGGTTCTGTTTGGCATTGCTGTACTGTATAAAAAAATGTTGTACTGTATAGCTGTATAAAAAAGTGCTGTTGAATAAAACTATTTTATACGTTTGGTAAACTATTGTTAAAAGCTGCCATCAAAAGCAGAACTGTTTGGTTAAACTACTGTGCTANGTTTATTTATATATTACTTATAAATTTTTAAAATAAATTTTATTTATTTTATATTATATCTACGAAAATATGTATATTTTTATTTTACTATATTAATAATATCATTTAATATATTTTTATAAAGAAAATATGAAAATTACGGCAATTGCATATTTGGTCTAATGACGGGACGTGAGGAAGAAAATGACGGGAAAGATTAGCAAGATGTGTTCGGTTAGAGATAAATAATGTTAAGGGCATTTTTGTCCATAATTAATTAGAGCACAATCACTTTTCCAAAAAGCTTTTTTTTTTAGCTTTTCTCTACAGCTGTTTTTTAGCTTTTTGATAGCTAAAAACGGTTAAATAGCTATTTTACCGAACACAACTTTTATATTTTAGCTATATAAAAAAGCACCTTTTAATACTAAAAAGCTTTCCCAAACGCAGCCTTAATAACGCACAAGTTCACAGTTAACATCAGGATTCCTGAGTTTTAATAAATATCAAATGATCTTTTTTATTTTTTTATTATTATTTTTTTAAAAATTACTATTATACCCCTCTCTCTCTCAAGTTTTAGAAAGAGGAGTATAATGATAATTTTTAAAAAAATTAATAATAATAAAATAAAAAAGAGTGCATTTGATAATTTATTAAAACTCAAGAACCCTGATGTTAAATTTTAAAAACCTTAGAGTAGAGTTGTGTGTTATTATGCTTTAAATTCAAGAAATTGAGTATAATTTATTCTATTTTTTAATATTAAAATAAATTTTTTATTATTAAATTTAAAAAAATATATATTCTTTTTATTAAAAAAAAAACGAAACAAACGAGAGCTCTAGGTATGAGTATCAACAAGAATTCTACAAAAAAAAAAATAATTAATATCACACAAGTCGAGTATATTCAAGATTTAAAATTTTGTTTTCTCAATTAAATTTTTTTTGCAAGTTTTATCTGATGGTAAAATTTAAAAAGTTAATATCTCAATCTTTATCCCTTCTATATACTTACATAGTTTATACAGTTTTTTTTTCAAATTATTTTCATCAAATCTTTTTTTATCACATAATTATAAAAATGAGTTTATATATATATTTTTTTTACTAAAATACCACTTATGTAACTTACCTAGACTTGAATACATCTCACAAAATAGCAAAATAATCTTTTTAATTATATTAATGATATTTTTCATGAAAAACCTTATTCAATATTACATCTTAACATTAGCCTGTTTTGCATCTAAATCAAAACCATCCGATTCCCTATTAAAATTGCTCAATTGATATTTCATTGGACAATTACATACAAGTTATGAAATTTTGAAAAATTGTAAATTTCACACTGATTTTTTAAAAATAATAAAAATCTTACTAAAAATTTTCATACATTTTTTATCTGATTATTTATAATTTATAACTTTGAAATAAGAGCTTTCGGATTATCAAATCAAATTGACATTAAATTACATAAACTTAATAAATAATAATTAAAATTTTTATTTTGACCATTTATCTTTTAATGCTAATAGTTTAACGAAATCATAGTATCAATGTAATTTAAAAATTTAAATTTATAGTTTTAAATTTTATTTTTGGACTTATAAAACTTATGTTTTGGAGTTAGTGAGATTATTATTAATTTTCTTCAAAATTATAAACTTGTAATTTTTCAGAATTCTGCGCCCTATATGTAAATATCTCTATATTGATTTCATATTTTATACAAATTTTTATATTAAATAATATATCTAGATCAATATTTAGCTCAAATTAAGTCTATGAAGGTAAGCCATTATTTATATTTATAACTCGTAATTTTATTGAATTGAGTTGAAACCATAATTAAATCATATCCATTCAAATCAAACTAAGTTCGAATTTTAATTTTAAATAGAAATAATATAATATATATTTATATATAGTATATTTATTTATTATCTTTATAAAAATAATATTAGACATAGTAGTTACAGTATATGTTTTGGGCAAGATAATGTGTGATTTTTCCGTATTTAAAACTCAATGAATGCTGGTTAGATTTTTTTTTAAAATAATTTTTAATTCATTAAAAAATTTTTTTCAAAAAATTTAATTGAGGTAACTCTAATAAGGTTAGAGCCAGCTCAAACTCTCAAAATTCGAACTATAATTCAAGTTTGAATTGGTCTTTAAATCAATGAGTCGAGTTAATGTTATACTTAGTTTGACTTAAATTTAAATCATTCTTATCTCTAATAGAGAAATTTGTGTATATCATTATTAAAAAATTGTGAAGTAAAATTAATTTTTATATCTCATTTTAGATTAAAAAATAATTTTATTTTAAATTTTAACTAAAATGTAAACAATATAAAATAATTTTATTTATCGTGATATATGTATATAATTTTTTTTTTCTATGAGATTAAATAATTAAGAATTTTTTTCTATCAAAAAAATAATAAAAAGAATTCTTTGACGGTTTGCAGGCTATAAACTCACCCCCAGCCCTTCAATCTCCGTCGTCCCCTTCACTCGCTTTCACCCCTCGCAGTCTGGCGGTCTCCCTCCCTCCATCGTTGTCATTTTTACCTGCATAAAACCAGTAAATCTCTCTCTCTCTCTCTCTCTCTCTCTCTCTGCGCGGCGTCCGCTCGCCGGCATATGCCGCCCAAAACCCAACTCGAAGCTCCTGCGGCGGTGGCGGCCGCTTCTTCAATAATTACTACAGGGAGAGAAACCAAAATTTAAAGCAAGAAACAGATCGACGCACCAGTTCTCGCGATTCCCCTTCCAATCTTCGTTACGGAAACCGCCGAAGCCGCCAGACATGAGCGCTACCGATCGTTTGCTCTGATCTTCGGCTGTGAATGGGGCAAATCACCGGCCACCGTCGACCGGCCTCGTCGCCAGCGGCGTCCGCGCCGGCGCCGGTGGAAGCGCTAATAAATGTCCCCGCAGCGGCGGCGACGCCGATCGGATATCGGCGGAATCCGGTGATCCTGCGTGGAACGTCGAAGCAGAGCGCGCGCTTCGCGGAGGTCGCCGGTAGGACGATCGCGGAGTGCGCGGCCATCTGCTGCTGCTGCCCCTGCGGCATCGTCAACCTCGTAATCCTCGCCGTGGTGAGGCTGCCGGCGGGACTCTGCCGCAGGGCGCTTCGCAAGCGGACTCTTCGCCGGCGTTCCAAGAAGAGCGCGGCTCTCATCGGCTCCACCTCCAGCTCCGGATCCGGCGCCAGCGGATCGTCCAAGACCGGATCGTCAATCGACGGCAACTTCCCGGAGTTCTGCAGAATGGGCGTGGTGATGGTCGTCGGCGATCCGTGGCCCGCGAGATCGCCGTCGACGGAGCTGATCCAGCTGGAGAAGGAAGTCTGGTCCAATTTCTACGGCTGCGGATTCTGGCGGAGTCCTTCGCAGCGAGAAGATGATCACTGACGGCGTTCACCAAAACTCTAACGAAAAGACGATAATGGCCTCCGCCAGAACGTCAGAAAATTCGAAATTAAATGGAGAAAGTCGGAAATTCAAAAAACTTAAAACTCCCGCCATTTTCTTCTCTAATAATTAGCGAAAAATATTTTTTTCGGTACTATAATTAGCGATAAGTTATATACTTGAATAACTGATCTTGAAGGTTGATGGAATTTTTTTATTTAATCCTTCATTTAATGCCTTCATTTTCTGTCATTCTCCATGCAGTATGCACTATAAAAGAAAATTGGATAAAAAAATTATGTAATGTCAGTGAAGTTTGTTTTTTTAATGTAGGTGATTAGATCTGCAGACAATATAAAATTTTAATGAAAATATTTCCGACAAAATGTAATTTCTGTATAGTAATTGTGAAAAATGCAAGTCATTTCGTGGAATATTGATTTTAATAATACCCAAACGCAAATGTTTAATTTTGGATTGATTGCATCCAGGTCTGCATAATATTAAGTATTTTCACAATTTTGATTAACATTTTTCTTTGGTTCTAGACAATGCGTACCTATAAATTTAAATCATAAGATATTATACTCTGGGTAGGGCATGGCTCTAAATGGTTTAAGGCTCAGAGCTCAAAAATTTTTCCTTCGTTCCGAGCTCATTGTCGTAACGGGGAAGACCACGAGAGAGACAGGCAAGATGGAGCTCCGGGCGATGCAGGCAAAAGGGGAAGGGAGTGTCGTATGGAAAGAGTTTTGAGATGGCGATTATAGAAGCTTGAGGTGAAAAAAAGATAAAGTTCATTTTCCTTTGGATAATAAAGTAGTTAGAGCACTTGGCTTTTACACTAATAAATTTCAAAGTCACATGTTACATGCTTACTATCGTGAAAAAAAAGAGAGTTTGATAGCGCCACATAGCTAGATGTCTCTCTTGTGTGAAATCTATACGTGACTTGTATTTGCACAGAAAAGTATGATGAGATCATGGGCGAGGATGAAGAAAAGTTAATGTGATAATCTCCCACCATAATGACAAACAAAGTATTGATGGCGATATAAGATTGTCAGAGGTGACGAAGACATTGATGGGCGATACAGAGGGAAGGAGAACTAGAAGAAGACAATTTTGATGAAAAAAACTTTTTTGATTCTCATAAACTCGAAAGAGACCTTTTAATCATGTTTCGGAGGATCACTTGAACATATTCATGGAAGTAATGTGAAGGCAAAAGAGACTTTTCAAAAATATTGACCTCCTTTAATGTTTTTTTTTAAGAGAAATTTACATACAGAACACTGAATTCATCACAAATTACACATTTCACCATCATTTAGTAAATATTACACATATCACACTCTTTTTATATTTCTATTGTTACAATAGAAATATAAAACCCATAAGCAGAGTGTGATATGTGTAATATTTACTAAAAGATGGTGAAATATGTAATTTGTGATGAATTTAATATTTTGTATGTAAATCTCCCTTTTTTTTAAATCTTTCTCCATGCTTAGTTAATTTGTACAGGGACTCAATGAAAAATTTGTTTTATGTTAATGAGATGAATAATTGATAATTAATTAAAAAAAAAATTACTTAAATATATGTAAATTCAAATAAAACCAAACAAATACCTTAATTAATATTAATATTTGCATACACGAAAAAAAATAAATGCAATTTATTGCCGTTGTTGCCAGCTAATTAATTATTTAAAATTCTATATCGTGCAGAGATTTGGCAGAGACGAAACATTTTTTTTGCAATATTTTAATAGATCGAATATTTGTAAAAATCAAATTTTTTAGATTTATCTCGATTAATTTAAAGCCAAATGAAGACAAATTTAGTCAATATTACAATTAAAAATATATTTTAATAATAGTCAATCCCCCCATTACATCCATGAGTCGAGTTATATGGTGAGTTCGAGTTACATTATGCTTAATTGCCGCACAATTTTTAAAAGTGCATAGCAGTTGATTCTTTTGCCCGTAAATATTACAATTTATCTCATTTTAATTAAAAATTATGGTAATGTGAATTCGAATTTATTCTATATAAACTCTCTTTCTATTAGGCTAGGAGAAACTCATAACTAAATAATCTTCTAATTTAAAATATAATTCAATTGAATTTTCCAACTGATAATTCTATGCATAAAAACACATTTTTGTCCTCCTCTCGTTCTTTTTTTTTCTTATATTTTTCTAAATTTTTTTTTTATTCTTTTCTAAAACTCAAATTATAGCCTACGTATTGCTCACAAAAAGAGAGAGTATACTATATTTGCAAAAATTGATCTAGATTTTTTGCGAGGATTGAGCAAAGTTGTGAGGAACATTCTTCCTTTTCAAACTACATCATCAGCACAAACTATGAGAGCAACAAAGTTACTCGTCTTATAATTAGTAAATCTGTATACATTAATAACTCTATGTAATGTACAAACACAAAAAAGTATATATTAAAAAGTCCACATAACTAAAGCGTAGATGCACGTTTGAATGCTCAAACCAAATGTCCTCTGTAGTGTCAACCTACCTTTTGATAATTTTGCATGCCTCCCATCCTCTTTTAAACTGTGACAAAGAAACCCTGGTTGAGAGATATAATAGAGAAAGAATAGGGTAAAATATACTTTTACTCATGAAATTAACTGTCAGAGGACATAGTTGCATTATATTTCAAATTAGAGAACTTATTTAGTTGATTTAGAAACTAGAGATCTCTTTTTATTGGAGTTTTATTTTTAATAAATCTCTTTATTAGAGTTACGTAAGTCTCATTACGATGACGATGGAAGGCGTTATCAAATTTTAATAGAAGACATTATCGAAATATGAGAAACATTGCGGATGAAATACTCGAATGAAAAAATCCTCAAAAATGATAGTATTAGGGAGAGGTCATGTGTCGAAGAGAATTTTAGAATTACAGTGAGGGTAAAACGGTCCAAGCAAGTGGAGCATAGAGCAAAATTAAAGATATTTTATATAATATTAAATGTGTATTATATCTTATGTAAATTTTAATATTAAAAATTAAATTTATTTTTATATTTAATATATATTTTAATAAAAATTAAATTTAATTTACATTATATATAATGTTTAATATTAAAATTTTTTTATTTCACATGAAATGAGAACTTCGAAGATCCGACATTAATTGGTTTTTCCCATCTGATTTTTTCACGCGAATATCTAGCATTTCTTTTTTTATTTTTATTTTTAAAACTTGCATTTGGTAAAAATAATATAAAATATTGTTTAAAAAATATATATAAATATAATATATATATAATCAATATCTATTATCATTATATTATATTTTTAATTAAAATTACTTTATATATACATATGTCTAATTTGATAAAAATATCAATTAACGATATAATATAGTAATTTTGCATAATTACTATCAAAATTTGCATTTAAGAATAATATTATTTAATAAAAACTATTATGTTGTGTAGTATTTCTTTTCGACTATTTTGAATATGTATAGGGTCATTTAAATTCAATTTATATTGACGATATACAACGATTATATATATTTTTAATATTTTTTTTTATTTATAGCTGTAATTAATGTAAATGTAATTATTAATTTAAAATTTAATATATAAGTAATATAATTAATGTAGAATAAATGGTGCATATACA
>JAEMOT010003876.1:8396-29965 GCA_019297695.1 Apostasia ramifera | reverse complement strand
AAATTAAATAATTTTTAAAAAGTTTTTTAAATTTTTAATTATATTTTAGAATTTTTTAAATTATGGCTATTTATATTTTTTAAAAAATATTTACCACTCAAAGCTTTTTAACTTTTTATACAATTTTTTTTTCTGTCCAAAACTTTTCAAGCTTAAACTCTTTCTGATTTTTGACAGCAACGGAAATAAAATTATTTTTTATTTTTTATCTACTGTTAACACGTGGTTCCTGCACTGCATTCCAGTCGTACACATGACGCTTTGCTGGACTTCAGCTCTTTTATTTATTTGCTGACTCACCTCTGTTTTCACAAGTTTCTGATTAGGTCAAATTTCAGACACGAAGATGCAGCCAACCCTCGTCCACGACGACCCAGAGCCATTCCTGTAACATCGTCCCCGATGTTACAGAACGGTGCCTGTTGCAATCAAGCTTGATCCGACCGCGCCGTTCCTCATACAAAGACGTTTTTTTCAGGCCCACAAATCAAGGATCCGCATGCTCCAGCTGTCACGGATCCCCAAAAGAAATACCAATATTATTAAATTGATTTGATTTTAATAGGCAACTTATATTTAAAAGTTATAATGGATAACATTTTTGAGTAAAAAATATTATTAAATATTTGTAATAATAAATTTGTTTATTTTAATGATATATCGTCAATATAAAATAATAAATATTATAAAAAAATATCTTAATTTATTGTGATTTGAAGTAGTTCCATACGCAATTCAATTTTAAAATCGATCAAACAGATGGGATAGAGGGCTTTGCTCACCATCGAATTGAATGACGAAAATCGTTCGATAATATCTCAAATTATACTTTAATTTTTTTATGATAAAATCTTTAATACATATTTATGAAATATATATTTTTTTAAAAAAATTTAGAGATATTTACCTACATACTATACTATTTAGCCTTATTTATGTATTACTCATTCATTTTTTGTTAATTACGCATGCACATTCAAAATATTATAAAGCTTATATACACACACTTGAGTTAAAACTCAATCAATATTAATAGTACATATTTTTTCTTCCTCAATACCACATTAAAGCGTTGATCTGTCCTAAAATTAATTCACATCGTGGATGTCTCATTCTCTTGTCATCACCTAAATATCAAAGCTTTAGGATTTTCACTCAAAATATATTTAAATATTCTTAAAATAATATGATGAATGATTCAGATTTTTTGTAACTTAACTATAATTAAGTTATTAAAAAATTATGATTACTCATTATAATAAAAATAAGTTAAAGTGTGTGTATGATTTTATAATTTTTGAGTGTACAGAATGTAATTAATAAAAAATAAATAAGTAATACATAAATAAAACTAAATGATATGATATAAATGTAAATATCTCAATTTTTTAACAAATCCGATCAGATGAGAATCATATTCTAAACTGTAAACCATGGTGTCAAGTTTTCAAAAAAAAAAAAATCATAACAGCCGTAAATTTTATTCAAATCTAAATAGAAAAATAATGGAACAAATATTAAAAAAGAAGTCCTCCGTGCCAAATGGATAATATATGAAAACGACCAATTTTATTTTTATTACTAGCTATCATTTATATTAAGCATCTCAAGTTTTTTGTTTTATTTATTTGCAGTCCGAGGGACTGAAACCAAAATATATGCATGGTGAAATATAACAATCTCAAAAAACATATTCAAGTTTTAAAATTTTCATTTGTGGTTTAAAATAACGTAGCTAAATGAGAAGAGTGTATATAGTTTTAAGAATTCTTAAATATATCGAAAGCAAGAAAGTCTTAATCTGTGGGTTAGTTAAGAGAGAAAGTTGATCCATATAGGCTGCCAGCTTGACGACATAACGATGAATCAAATCTGTTTTGAATGCTATGCTTGTATTAGAAAATTTAACGTCAACATATTGCTGAATAACACTTAAGTGAAACAAGCTGAGATCTAAACTTCGGGGGTCAATAGCTAATTAATGTAGTTGACACTCGTCTAATTAGGGTTAGATTTTACCCCATTCATGTATAAGCCCAAGGGGATTGCACAAATTCGATATTCATTCTGCAGTCAAAAAATCAGATAATATTATTAAGACGAGAAACAATCAGATTTTTTACTTGGAAAACCGGCTGAGCGAAAAAACCACGGCTCCCTTCGGGGAGGCTTCAAAGATCACTAGAATCAATCTTTCTTTTTGGGATTACAGTAAGGAAGTTGAGTGAATTTTGGGATAGAAGTATTTTCTTGGGTCCGGCCTCCCGAGAGTTTTTCCTGGTCTACTCTGTAGAGTCATTTCATCAGAATGGACTTCAGCTCTAGTGACAGCCCATCATTGTCCGCAGGGGGGCCACTCCCTGGCCCTTGCTGTATGATGTACGGATGGTACGGTCTGACGGCGGGGGAGTCCATACCTCTTGCAAGCAGTATGGTCACCGATGCTTCGCCAGACGCCGGTCAGTTCTGGTCTCTGTTGTTCGTCTCGGTCTCTTCGGCGTCTGTTGTTCGGGGTGATACTTTCTTACGTTCGACGTCGAGCACTTGCGTCGTTGATGCCACGTAAGCTTCCACGTGTGCGGTTCAGATGATCGAGCATGGATCCAGATGCAACAAACATAAAACTAAAATAAGTAACAAAGGATCACAAAAATTTTTGTGTTGTATTTTATTGATGAGAGTATTATTTTAAGTCTAACATATATTGACATATAATCTGTATAGATAATTTTATCCTAAAAATAAATAATGTTACAATCTCTTGCAATAATCTCAAATAATGGTTAATTAGAATTTTTTATATGATATTATTATCACATAATAAAATTAATTTTTATTTATATAATATTATTTTTATATAATAATAATTTTAATTGGATATTTGAAGGCATTTACCAGGAGTAATTCTTAAAAAAAGAAAAAGGAATCTGTCATACTCACACGCAATTGGTCTATTGCCGGCGTGCTTTCGAAGCTGGCCCCGTCGTTTTCTTCTGAATTGAGATTTCAGATCATTATTTAATTATTAATTAATAATTAATGCTATTAATTTCGAGAATGGAGAAAACCTTGGGTTTTGTTTGTCTTCTCTCACCTCCGTGGCGGAGGCGGCTTCCCGGCTTTTCCCCTACGCGCCGCTGATCGATCGAGGGGCAGAGGAAGCGAAGGGACTACAAGATCGGAGAGAGAGAGACAGAGGTGGAGAGAACAATAGAAGCGTGATTATGAATTTTGAGATCGTTCTAGAATAGTTCAGGCGATCCACCGCAGGTATTCTTCAAATTTAGGGTTGCCGGAAGTCTGATCGTACCCTGCGATGACGGTTAGGCGATGTTTGTATTGCTTCAGGATCGTTTTTCAGGTTCATTCCTGAGATCAGGCAGGAAATCCGATACCCTGGATAGATTCGATTTTAGGTTTTCAGTTTCGGGCAGTAGAGCCGGCTATCGGCTTATCGATTATTTTCGTATCCATGAGCGTCATCAACCTTTCTAGCTGATGCTAATTTTTCGGAAAAAGTTTGATATGATATGCTCTAATATCCTTCTGTTTTTGTATTGATCCTGTATAGTTCTGCACTGAATTTCGTTTTTTCTCATGAATTTTGGTTCATCGTGTTTGGTATAAGATTGGAAAAAAATAAGATTTTATTGGCTTGAAGGATGGAGGAGATAGCGAAGATGGAGATCCATCTGCAATCTGCAGCTGCTTTTGTAGAAGGAGGAATCCAGGATGCGTGTGATGATTCGTGCAGCATTTGCCTTGAAGCCTTCTGTGATAGCGATCCTTCAGCGGTATGTTTCTTCTTTATCTTCTTTTGGTGATGGCATGTGATTTTGTCTGTATATTTTGTGAGCGCTGGAATTCTTTTCTTAGTACCGGAAATATTTTTATTGTTCAGGTGACTACTTGCAAACATGAGTTCCATCTTCAGTGCATTCTTGAATGGTACGGGCTTTCTCTCTAGCCCTAACTTGAATATAATTTTTTATTGATAATGAACTGAATGATTGTTTAGCTTAGTAAATGGACTTGTTATGATGCTTCTCACGTATTTACTCTAGGTTTATGAGTTTCATGGACTCTTTTTGTTCAGCATATGCTTGTTTCTAAATATTGTTAATCTTCCCTGTTAGTTCTTTGTTATGGTTTGCTATGTGTTGATGACCATTAAGCATCCTTTGCTGCTCAATACAGTGTTTTGAATTTTGATTTCTACATGATGAGGAAGAGGGAATACACTTTTAAGCTTTTATCCTAGTAATTTCACACTTCATTATTAGGGTGCAACTAGGGTTCTATGCAAAATTTGGACTCAAACTGACTAATGTTGGATCCATAATTTTTGGAATCAGAACTAAACTGAGTTTCTTTGGACTCAAACTGGAACAGAACTAAAAAAATTCAATTCACACTTGGTTGAGTTTGGTTCCAACTATTATTGGGTAACACATTAATGGGGGTAGTACTAAACTTCAAATTATGTACAAAGGAATTTAAACTAACAATGTCATCACGATACAAAGCCAACCAAATTTGAATTATTATATATTTATTAATTCTAGCAGTGACCTTATATTTGGCCATGTTGCTGGAGCAAGTTACTGCTAGTTGCTTCTTGGAGCTCTGTGAAATCAAGCATTTTTTTTTCTTTAAACAAAATTGCTTAGCTGCCTATGGACCATCGATTTTCAAAAGAGTTGGTCAAGTTGATTAGTACAAGGCATGCAAGGTGTAGGAGTTATTGCGATGTCATCGAAAGAGGCCATGGAGCTCTGATTTTTAATAGTGACGGACACATTTAATGGAGGCCTAATGATTTTTAGTAGGAGCATGTATATATTGACAAGCAGGTTGACTCCAAATATGATGTCAGGCCTAGTGATGGTGATATATTTGAGAGCAACAAATGTTGCAGGGTAGTGATGGATCACTTATTGATGGAGAACACTGTATAGAGATCAAGGAATATCGTGTTGGAGATAGGACACATACCATCCATTATTTTTGCATGTTAAAGGATCCAAAGAATTTATTTACAAGAGAGTGGGTAAAGCACAATATAGAGAAAGTAGTGAGCATACACGGAACCTCTAATCAATGTAGAACTCGTGACTTATGTATTGAATTACTGTAGTAGTTATGAATGACAAATAGGTTAGTGAGTTTGCAAGATGCTGATATGATGGTATAATCGTAGCATTGATAGCAACAAGGTAGACCTGGTGGATCAGTAACAGGATACCAAGGTATGTATATATTGAAGATGATGTCTACCAATTATGAAATCGATAGCACTAAGGCCATATTGTAACCAAGAGAGAGAGGAAGCTTGAAAGGGAGATATTATATATTAGAAAAGTTTATGTTCATTTTATTTATAATTATATGCCTTTGAAACAAAAGTTGGTTTGTGAGGGCTTAGGAACCTCTTTCATTATCTATCATAGTAGTAAAACTATTCAAAAAGGGACTATGACTCAACATTAGGTCATATATAAGATGAGAATGCCTTCTAGTTTATTTCTGTAACTTGCATATGTGTTTCTATGCTTGTCATTTAGAAGTATTACAATTTTGAGAATGGCTCCA
Organism: Apostasia ramifera; assembly: GCA_019297695.1. Taxonomy (NCBI): domain Eukaryota; kingdom Viridiplantae; phylum Streptophyta; class Magnoliopsida; order Asparagales; family Orchidaceae; genus Apostasia; species Apostasia ramifera. Next base: position 24,373 of record JAEMOT010003876.1, on the reverse strand, counting down.
GTATGTGTGACTTTGAGAATGGTCCCAGTATATGTTAATGGAAAATTTTTAATATAGAAAAAGCTATAATGACAATAAACGTTTACCAATTAGAACTAACTAAATTACTCTAGATCCTGATTATTAATTGTACAATATGTAGTAATTATGTATAAACTAGCTAAAAGCTATCATGTACAATATATTGTAATTGTGTATAAACAAATGATAACATAACATGTGGTTAATGGTGACTGAGTTTTCTAACCGAAAATAATTTTCATCAAAACGACAATTAATGCTAAACTACACCTATTATTTTGATTTTTCTAAATTGAGCATTATAACGTGTATGGTAATGCAAATAGTGCTTATATTTTCATACAAATATGGAATTTAAATTTGATGCATTCTATAATACACAACATACTATTCGCATTATAAAAAAAAACACACTATTCAATATAGGTGCAATTCAGTTTGGTTCGAATTGGTTCTATGCAACTTTGGTCCCAAACTGATTAAGGTGGAATCCATAATTTATGGAATCCGAACTGAACTGAGTTCTTTTGGACCTGAACCAAAACAGAATAAAAAAAATTCAGTTCGAGTTTGATTTCAACTATTGTTTGGCAATAGATTAATGGGGTCATATGAAACTTCAAATTTTGTACGAAGGGATCTAAGTTCTCTAAACTAACATCATCATCATGATGCAAATCTGATCAAATTTGAATTATTATATATCAATTTTTGAAAACTTTTTGGTTATATAATGATAGAAATATAATAAGATTAATAAGTCGTGAAAAATATTTTTATTTAATAAAGCTTATGTAATTTAATTAATGTATAAAAATGCAATATTGATTATACAAATAAAATAGCAGAGTTAGTGGGAAAAAACATTCAATTTGTTTTTAATGGATATAAGTGAATTAAATAGAATAGAATTTTGTGTTTTTTCATAAGTGTGTGGTATTACCAGAAGACAATAAAATTGCTACCAATTAAACATATAGAATAATAAAATAAGTATCCAATTTGTCTATGGTAAGAGTGATAAACTTAATAATTATTACTTATTAAATTAATTATTCGGGTATGTTCTGATTCTTAAATGCTAGAATTGAAAATTGAAACGAATCAAAATTTTCGTTTCTGAAAGTTTTCGAACTGAAACCAAACTGACCCGAATTATAATTAGTCCGAATTGATCAATTCTGTTCTGTTCTGATTCGATTCTTAATTCTTCGGATATTTTTGCACACCATTTAGAATATGCAATTGATCATTTATCTAAAGAAAATAACTTCGTTTGTGGAATTTTACCGGCATAGATCAAAAAATGGTTAATCACCTGGCTTGGGTTTAAAATGAGAATATTCTGAAATTTTCTTCTATCTTTCTAGGTCCTGGAACTTCTAATCAAAGCTCTTTCTTGTATGCTCTTTTTTTTTTCGTGTGTATGCTCTTCTTCATTGCTGCTTGTTTTTTGCCCGAGTTTGAAGTTGAAAATTATTGTCCACTTAATTGTTTAATTTGTTTTTAATGATTCATATGCGAGCTGATTTTGTTTTTGCTTTTGAACTTTAAAAATGTGCTGGCTGCAGGTGTCAAAGAAGCTCCCAGTGCCCCATGTGCTGGCAGCACATTAGCTTGAAGGATCCAGCTAAGTTAGTACATAGATTTCAATACTTTCATGGAATGCTTTAATATTAACTCCTTGAAATCTGCAGAGCGTTATAAACATATTGCTTTCTTTGGCAGCCAAGAGCTTCTGGTGGCTGTTGAGAGAGAGAAAGAGTTCCGGGCAAATCAAAGCCGCAACACAACAATATTTCATCATCCCACGCTTGGAGAATTTGAACTGCAGCATGTGAGTTAAATCTCTTCAAAATGATTCATAATAAAACTTATTGTTTTGAACAGTTATTAGTATCATCCCTTTTGTTTTCAGCTACCAGTAGGTGCAAGTGATGATGACATTGAAGAGCGAATTCTCCAACACTTGGCAGCCGCTGCTGCCAGGGGAAGATCGAATCACAGTGCCATTAGAGGTCTTCGGGGGAGACCTGCATCTCAGAGTCGCCCACAGTTTTTAGTTTTCTCGAGGCAACCCAACACTCATTCTATGTCGTCTAGTAGTGGAGAAAATGAATCGATATCTAGTACTTTGACTGCTGGGTCATCAGTTTTTGCTGCTGTAGAAGGGCAGCATGAGCAGCAAGCCTCCCTTGCACTTCCAAATGAAGCAGGTGGAGTTGTTATTCTGCAATCAGGGAATAGTTCTCCCAATAGCCCAGTTTTTATCAGCCCATATTCAATTAGGGGAAACCGGTATGTATTTTCTTTTCTTTCAGCCTTTTTACAGATTTTTTTGATAATTTTAATGGATGTATCTTGTATAGCAGTAGTAGTGGCCAGTCTACTCCAATTACACAAGACAGAGCAGGACCATCTGACTTCCATTCCTTCTCAGAATCCTTGAAATCTCGCTTTAATGCTGTTTCAATGAGGTAGTATGTGACTTAGGATCTATTTTTAACAAGTTTCAATTTTTTGCATGATCCCGTTCTTTGACTCGAGTCCATTTGGCTGGTAGACAATTTTGCCTTTGGATTGAAAATTTTTTACATGCTTGACGCAAATTTTGATGTCAATAAAGCTAGTTTTTAATGTTAACAATCACGTAAGGTGTGAAATAAGGTTGGTGGTTATATTGAAAGTTATGTAGGATGTAAAATAAAATTAATATTTTATTATTCTACATTCATGTATGAGAAGGGAAGAGAAAAAAGACCAAGCCATGGTTATTTTGGTTGATTGACAGACCTAAGATCAGTAGAAAGGATTGTTGAGTAATGTTTAGCACTAAATTTTTAGTTTTTAAACATTATAGTTGTGTATTATATATTGAAATTTCGATATAGCAACTGATGCTATACTTGTGGTGCCTATTGGATTGAACAGTACCGGCTCTAGCTTGGTTCCATTGGGCTTTGTTTTTGGCTGGTTGGGAATCGGCTCGAGCAACTAGTTTCGGACCTAACTAGTTGTTGGTTGCCAATACCAATCCAGATTTGGACCGGTTTAGGCTTGTTCGGAATCAAGTTTTTTTTTCTTTATTCAATTTTATGAATGCTTAACTGAAAAATATGTCTAAATGAGTGCATAACAACTACAACTGAGCCTTTATCTCACATGGTGAGATCGGTTATATGAATAATTTATTTTCATTGCACTCTATTAAATAATGTTTTATTTAGTTTTAAGTATTTAAGGTCATTTTTCTTATAATTTTTTGTCATATTTTTTTAGTATTCTCTCTCTTTTTTATATGAAAAAAATTTGATAATCTAATTATCTTTACTATAACTTTTATCAGCCTATGATTTATATTTTAATATCATTTAAGATGACATCTATGTGAGTTTATCCTTAATTGAAGCTATGCTAGTCTTCTCACGGAGGTATTCATTCTTTATCTTATTTTTTCATGTATACTCATCTACTTTAATATTCTTAGTTTTGTGACATTTATTTTATTTCTATATTTCTATTTTGTAGGTCCTCATTTAGTACCATTAATGTTCTCTGAATTTTTCTTTAAGCTTGAGTGAGAATTTTTTTTATCGCATAACACATTAAGTGCATTCTTCTAGTTAATCTGTCATATTTAGATTTTGTTAATAACATCATTATTTATTTTACCATTATTTTATATGATTGAATGAAGGTATTTAAACCTCACTATTCGTTATAACTTGATCACTAATTGTTACTTCGCTGATGTTAGTGCTTCTATCTTGATTAAGTTTGGAATAAATTTGTTTAATTTTAATTTTTTAGATATACTAAGATAAAATATTTAAATTTTAAGTATTCCTTCATAACTCAAGTTTTACTTTATTTTCATTTTTAGTCTTGTCAACAAGAATATAATTTGCGAAAAGTATCTTTTCTTGAATATATGTTTAGTTCGAATTTTTGTAACCATTGCAACGAGATATGAATTTAAAGTTGCGCTTCGATGTAATCCAATCGTAACCATTGTGTCTAAATACAAGTGACAACTCCTTTATATATATTCTTAGGACAACTTTAGTGTCAGGAACTTCGCAGTTAAGTGTGTTTGAGTTGGAGTTGTATCGAGATGGGTGACTTCCTAGGAAGTTCTAAAGTCATGCAGTTTTCTAAAGTCAAAGCAGACAATATCTCTACATTTGGGATGTGAGATGCTTCATATATATATATATATATTAAATTCATTAAATGACTGATTCACTATTGAAATAAAAAGTGGATTTGCATAGAGTTTATGTATTTTTATTGATATTATGCATTCAATAAATTCTTAAAAAAATACGCATTTTGCACTCTATTCGAAAATCACATCTTTTTTTAACTCTGTCAAAGTAATTGTTGATTAACCTATTTGTAATTCACATGAACTCAGTCTAGTGATATGTAAGCTTTCTAATAGTTATTGTGATAGAGATGAAAAGATATATGAATTTGGGTGAATGTGTGTGAAACGCATAATATTATAAGGAATTGGTTGTGATAGTTTTTAAAATGGGGACAGCGCCACATGCTCCAACCTCCCATGTAGCCAGCTGCAGATTTTGCCAAATTTGCAAAAAGAACTCCAAACTTTTCCAAAAATACTGTCATCAATATTTTATATTGATTTCACATCATATATAAATTTAAATATTACAAATCAACTTTATTTCATATATAAATTTAACCAAACTTCTGTTCCCATTTTATGGGAGTCGGTCCGGGTTCAAGAACCAGTTCGGTCGGATTGGCTTCAGATTAGATCAGCAACCGGACCTGTCTCCGAACCGTTGGACCCTTCCAATAAGCAGACGTCTGAGATTGAGTCTGATATGTTCTTTAAAATTGATAGGCTCTCCAGAATATTTTGTGATTACAGAGTATCCTATTGATTCAGTGTGAAAAGTTTCAAAAACATGTTTTTTTTGTATGTATCAATCAAAATACTTCTGTTGAAGAAGGCGTAGACAATGAAATCAATTATTGTAGGGATTACTTGGTTCAATAGTATAAGTAATAAGTTTTGAAACTGTAGAGTAAGAATGGCAATATTAAGGAGGCTCAAGAGTCTTATCTATTGAGGTCCAATACATGTATCAAAATTTAAGCAGTGTGGCGAGGAGGTAAAAGAATCATGTTAGAAATGGAGGCATTTATGCTCAAAGGTTATTTTGTTGGAGATCAGGCCAAAAGATCTACAAAATTGGAATTGACAGCAATATATAATTTACACCTCATGATTGGAGAATTAAGATTTATAAACTCTATTTTACTCAGGATTCATGTGCACTTTTAGGTACAAAGAGTCTATAAGTAAAAGCACACGGGGGTGGAAGGAGCGATTTTTTTCCCGCAGTGCATCTGTGGCCGACATGAGGTCTGATGTGAAGAGAGAAGTTACTGCTGGAATTGCCTCAATGTCGCGAATGATTGAGCGCCTTGATATGAGAGAGAATTCCTCTACTCCAACTTCTGCTCCATCTTCTCATGAAGTTTTGCGACCGTCAGTCATAGGATCAACTAGTGATAGGGTTGAAGATGGTCATCATTTCAATGCCCTTTCAAATGATGCTAGCGCTTCAACTTCTTTTGCCACCAGTTCTGGTACAAGTTAAGAAGAGCCCAAGTTTCATTGGACATTAATGTTCTCTTACCAGTCCCTGTTGAAGGTATGCAGCAATTTTACTTTTGACATTTACATTAATTTTCATATGTCATATACATTAATTTTCTTCCCCCAGTAAAACATAGTAGTAGTAATGATAAAGAGCGGTTGTTGTTTATGAACCACATCACTAAAGCTAACAGGAACGGTTTAGCATCGTTACGAGATTAACTCGATCATAAGTCATTCTCCTGTTGGTTGATGTGGTCTCCTTTTTAGTCCCGTCTTGAAATTTGTATATGATAATAAATTTAGGGGAGAATTACATGCCACCTCGAAAGGTCTTTTTACTTGTTTAACCATCAAAGTTAGATATTTACATGTCACCTAATACTTTGAGCGCATAATTACAAACCGCCCCCCTTTCATATTGATGAAAAGATTGAAATATCTAACTTTGGGGGTTAAATAAGTAAAAAAAACATTCTTTAGGGGGTGACATGTAAGTCCTCTTAATTATTATGTTGGGTAAGATGTGAAATAAAATTGACAATTTTGTTGAAATATGCATCATTTGAACTGAAACTAAGTATTTTTTTTTTTGAACGCATAATTATGAAGTGCCGTCTTTCGTATTGATGAAAAGATTGAAGGTAAATATCTAATTTTTTGTTATTAGAAAGCTCTTTGGTCCCTATAGTTTTACCATAACTACAATCCAGTCCCTCTATTTAATGAAATCTGTAATGTGGTCTTACTTTTTCAATTTTTAATTGCAGTATACTTCTGCCAAAAACTATTAAAACTTTCCATTAGTTCTCTAAACTTTCTGCACACACATTCATATCCTTTTTTGAATTAATTTACTGTAACAAAATCTTTAACCCACTCTCTATTATGTGGCTTCTTTCAGGTTCAGAAAAGACTTTCGGATTACGCAAGGTTTGTGATCTTCATGACTACTGTGCTAAACAGATCTCAATTCCTCTTGCTCTCTTCCTTTTGTGATATGTTTTGATAGTTTTATCTGCTATTACACAATCTTCTTATCTTTGTGATGCTTTTGTGGTCACTTATCGAACTAATGAAAACGCAAAAGCACAACCGACTTAGGGAGATTTGCATTTGTAATCTGAGTTCTATCGTATATACTCGCCGTATAGTCTGTTATAAGCTAAGGCCTAATTTTTAAATAAAATCTTATAAATAGCTTAAATATAAGACTTCATTATTTACTGTTTCTGTACTATCAAGTATGTCGAACTTGGGATTTTCTGCGTAAATATGAAAGTTTGTGTGTAATTTATAGTATCTCGGTATTTAGTTAGCGTTCACAAATTTGTATTTATGGAGGATAGTTCAGATTTAGTACATGATTGTGAATAAATATGTGCAATATAACCCCTTTTTAATTAGTAGTTTCACTTGAAATCAAAGAAAATCTTTGGAAATCTATTTTACCAAAGTATTATGATATTTGGCCCAATAATCTTTCTAGCATGTAAATTAGCTGTAGGAGTATAAATTCATCTGTATAAATATGCTAGTACATACAAAATAAAATTGTTTTTTTTTTGGCCATTTTTTTTAGGTCCTTTTGTTTATTACCTAAGTTTTAATTTTAGGTCCAAATGAATATCAAATTTATTGGATTAGTTTTACTTCAAATTAAGTAAATATTCTGCATAAAAAGGGGTTTTTTTTTGTTTTTTGTTTTTTTGGTTCAATAACCTGTTTGCCGGTTTTTCAGATCAAGTAATGGAAAGTAAATATTCTACCACCACAGTCACCGTCATCTGAAGCTTAAGTTTCTGTTTAGGTGGAGGTTATTTTGATTATGATTTTTTTCATATTTTGTATGATATGAAATAAAATTGATTGATATATTAAAAAAAATATAGAAAGTGATATAAAGTGAATTTTTTATATTAAAATTTATATATTGAAAATAAAAATAAATATTTTATTTTATTTTATTTTTTTTAAAAATGTTCATGATCAATCTAACTTCTAACTGTGTTTATACTAGTTAGATAGTTAATATTATTTAAATATTTTTATTTTTTATTTAATTTAATATTATTACATTAAAAAATGGTAATAAAAGATCAATTTAATATCTTGGCCTTCTATTATTAAGAGGATGATGTTTAGATATTATTTTAGAGTTATAATTTAAAATTTTTATAATTATTTAAACATATTATTAAATTAAATAATTAATATAATAAAATAAAAAGAAGGAGCATTTATCATAAATTCATCATAATTAATTTAATATTATTGAATAAAATTCATCATAAATTTATTATTAAAAATAATGTTAAAGGAGCATTTACATGTGTAAGATATGTGCATGTCCCTTAAAGTAGAAAGGTTTTCACTAAATTCATGGAATTTCAATTATTAGTAGAAAGAAAGAAATAAAGGTGTCATAAGTGCGTTCTCACAACAACATAAGCGAGTATATGGGAGTTTTGACAAGTATTATTAAGTGTAAGAAATTCAGAATGGAAGGATTGTGTCGAAGAGTTTACCTTGTGATAATATCACTAAGAGGATGAATCAAACTACTATTGAAAAAGCTCGAAGTTCGCTATTATATTCCAAGTTGCCCAAAACGTTCTGTGCTAAGACGCTAAGAAGTGCCTCTCTTTAAATGTGTTTAAAGATATACGGATAAAATTGGATGTTAAGGCACAAAAGTGAATACTTCTCATATGCGGAGATAATGAATTCAAACATGAAATCTAGAACTTGAATGAAAAGGTGCTTTAAAGACATAGTTTAGTCTTCGTTGAGGCTATGTGCTCGAAGAGATCAAGAAGAAAGTTAAGAAAAAAACAAATTTCTCTTTTTGTCATCGAGGATGAAAACGAAGATTTGGCTCAAGCAGACGGAGGAGTTGGAAACCTCAAAGCCAAAGATAAAGCAACTATTAAAGTAGATGAACAAAACGAAGATGAGGATGTCTTCAAGGATATGACTTCAATGATGCTCAAGGATGAAATATCAAGGAGGTCCTCAAATACTTAGCATCTATCAATGAGGTATCCCACTGACTAGAATATAACTCTAGTTTATATATCCAGAACTTGAACCTTAAAATATCAAAGAAACACTGATAGGCGAAGATGCTGATGGCCAATAGCAAAAGGCTACGTAGAAGGAGATGATTCACTACATAAAAACTATACTTACAGCTCAATTAAGTTGCTCAATGAAAGAAAAGCGCTAAATAATTTGTGAGCATGTAAGCTAAAGATATAGAACTCATGATTGAGGTTGGCTTTGAGTAAAAGTAAATGATCTAATTCGGCCTTAAAGATGCATCTATCCACTCCGTCATCAGTCTAGCTTTAAATCTTTGCTCGGAAGTTAAATAGCTAGACAAGGCCGCATGATGACTATCACAGTGAATGGAACGGTGCAAACATATTAAAGAAAGGTTTTGAGCAAGTTTACTGCCAGCTAATTGATAATGATTAAGATGTTTGACTCACCCATGACGGAACAAAAGTGCTATTAAATTACTTCGTGTCATTGTATTTATATCAAAAATAACGAAGATTTAGTTCTTTTGTTAAGCATTCACAATATTTTTTTTTTTATCATAATAATTCGCTAGGACAGTATAAAATTAGAGTAAATTAACATCCCTTTTAAAGATATTATAAAAATCAATGAGAAGGAGTTAATCAGTTAAATTTTTCGTTTAACTTCCTTGTCCGTTTAACTAACTCATCCGGTTTAATTTCAGTTTTAATGTTATAAAAATTATCGATTCCAATTTTAATTTTTGATTTTTGGATCATGTAGGTGACTACCTTTGTTTGCAAGTGTTATTTTTTTTTACAAGATTAAATTTGAATTTATACAAAAAATATTTACAAGATTAATATTTCAAATATCACAATAGGTAAATTATACACACACCTGGCCTGGATTGGATTTAGAAAAAGTTAAATTAATATTTTATTAATATTTCAAATTTATCATAAAATTTTTTTTTTTTTTAATTTTAAATTCAATATAAATTTTAATATTAAAATTAATAATAATAATAATTTGACTTATAATATTTTTTTAAATAATTAAACTCAATATTATCCAACTACTATAAGTTGATCTTTGTTCTAAATGTATTTCTCAAAAAATTTAAACTAATAAATATTGAAAATTTAAACTAATGAACTACGATAAGTTAAAAATGTATTTTTCTAAATGTATGTTCTAAATTTATATTGAAAATTCGAAACTCGATCATATTTTATGTAATCTAATGTTACCTTAAATTTTTTATGATTTAAATTTAACTTGCTTGAAATACAAATTGATTCAATTTATAATTATCTCAACATTAATAAAATAATATTAATTTAAACTTTTTTTATATATTTAAAAGATATTTTACACACACACACACACATATATATATATATATATATATATATAAAAGCTATATAATATATATGAGTTTAACTGAATATTATATTTAATAATTATATATAATGAAAATTTAAATTAGAAATTTAGATTATAAATTAGACTTAACTCAACTTGAAAGTTGATTCAAAATCGAATAAATTGTAGTCTACTTGAAAAGTTTAATTTTAGAATTGACGCTAATTAGCTTGAACTCGAGTTATTACCAGCCTTAAATTTGAGTGATGGTCTCAAAAATTTGAATTTATGGTATTCAGATCTCATGCTTTTGTTTTTAAAATAAGTTCCTGAAATTTGCATGTTAAATTTTATGAAGGGCAAATATTTCTGATTGTATAAAATTTTTATGCATTTTTGTTCTTAGAAGTCATGAAAAAGGTTTTATTTTTATTTTTATTTTTATTTTTATTTTTGTAACTTTAATATCTAAATTTTTTTCTCTAAAGTTTGGACAATATATGCATTATATTAAGGTAACCTAATTCATTTCAATTAAAATTAATCAAAATTAATTATCTATTAAATTTAACTTTTGAGAACTATGAAAAGAAATTAATATTATGTTATGAAGAAAGGTCGTAGTATAATTTACTAGAAATGAATTTAGTAATCTGAAATAATTTAATTTTATAATGATATTTATGTTTTAAAATTACTTATGAAATAGAATAAAGCTAATTATTATATTAAAATTTGCGTCGAACATGAAAATTATTATTATTTTAATATGTATATAGATTGTAAAATAAAATTAATTTTTTATTTTAAAATAAATATATATATTGTGAAATATAATTAAATTTAATATTAAAATTTATGTACGATATAATATGTAAAATTAAAGTCAATCTCGTTAATTTTAACTAGGAAAATGAACTAATCCCTCATATATTAAAATTTATTAAATTCATCATTTTTTGTTTGGGTCCCAGATAATTTCAGGATAAATTATTTATGGCTCCCTATAGTTTAACTACAATTTTTTTAGTTCATAAATATTTTGAAATGGTAAGATTCTATTATGTATCTATTTTGTTTTACTTTTGGCTCCATATTTTAAATTCTAGGAACATAAATAGAAGGTTATAAAAAATGTAAATTAAAATATAATTATAGATGAAATATAGAGACTTATTAGTAATTTATCTTAATTTTTTATTTGGGCAATTACACTTATGTTCTTGAGTTTAAAGCTTAATATCGTGCGGATCCACATTTTTAAATTTATAACTTCGGGTCCCTGAGTTTTAATAAGTGTCTTTTTTTTATTTTTTTATTATTAAAATTCTTAAAATTACCGTTTCATCCCTACCGTTCTCTCTCCTCCCGATCCGACGACCGCGCGCGTGCGCCGGACCGAAAGGAGAGACAGAGGCGCGGGTCGGCCGCACGGCCTGCGCGCGTGCACCGAATCAAGAGGAGAGAGAGAACAACAAGGGTAAAACGGTAATTTTAAAAAATTTAAATAAAGAAAAAATAAAAAAAGAGCAATTTGATAATTTATTAAGATTCAGGAACCTGTGCGATATTAAGCGTTAAACTCAAAGACTTGGGTGTAATTTGCTTTTTTTTGTTGGGATAATTAACTACATGCCACACTATTTAGTTTTATTTATGTCTTACCCATTTATTCTTAATTAATTACGCTATGCACACTCAAAATATTATAAAATCTTACATACACACACTTGAGTTAAAACTTAATCAAAATCTATTTGAAAAAAAAAAACTGTTAGTAAACCATTAAAATTATATTTTTACTTTTAATGGTATATATTTTTCTCTTCCTCAATACCACACTAAAGCGCTGATTTGTCCTAAAATCAATTCACGTCGAGGATGTTTCATTCCTTTGCCGCCAACTAAACATTAAGGTTCTAGAATTTTCATTCAAAATATATTTAAATATCTTTAAAATAACATGGTGAATGGCTCAGATTTTGTGTAATCTAATTATAGTTAGGTTATTGAAAAATTATGATTACTCATTATAATAAAAATAAGTTAAAATATGTGTATGTAAAATTTTATAATATTTTGAGTATGCATAACGTAATTAATTAAAAATGAATGGATAAGATATAAATAAAACTAAATAGTATGGTACATAGATAATTATCCCTTTTTTTGTTAAGGGATTTACGTACAGAACACTAAATCATCTCAAATTACGTATTTCATCATCATTTAGTAAATATTACACATATTACATTCTTTTTTTATTGGCTATTATTATAATAGAAATGTAAAACCCATAAAAAGAGTGTGATATATGTAATATTTATTAAACGATGATGAAATACATAATTTGAAATAAATTCAGTATTCTGTACGTAAATTTCCTTTTTTTGTTTTGCAAGGGAAGTTGGAACTGTGGTGCCACGTTCTTGGCGCGCTCCTGCATAACTGCCAACAGCAGAAAGATAAATATATTTTTTTATTTCTAAAAAAAATAAAGATTTTTTTTTTTTTTTATAGTAACTGAGAAGTTAATATTATTTTCAAAAAAAAAAACTGAGAAATTAATATTACCTATGATTAATATATTGTATAAAAAAAGAAATTATGAAATAAAGATATACAATACAAAATAAGTTAGAAATAAAGGTTAAATACACGAATATATATTATTTCAAAAATGAATCGTATATTAAGTCGAATTAAATTATTTTAATGATATTGAGATAATCTATTTTTACAGTTTATAATGTTGCATTATGATAATGATCAATATAATAAACTAATTTATTATTACAAACATAATTAAGCTTATGAAACTCATTCTTACAAATTTTAAAAAAGATGGTGAGTTAGATTATGAACCAAATAGTGTCAGCTCTTAATTCAATTCAAATTTTACAATATGCAAATAATTTCATTAAATATTTTATTTGTTTATACTTATTTCTCCTAGTTATTTTAAAATAAATTTAAAAGTAGAGTTGACATATTAATATCTAAATGACATCTTAATATGATAATGAAAAGAAATAAAATGTAGAATGATTAATGAATCATACAATAACAAAATAAATTAATAGAATTGTCCAAATAAAATTTAAATTTACATTTAAAGGAAGCAAATCTCTAAATTATAATAAATAAAAAGACACTTTAAAAAAAATTTACCTTCAAATCATTGATTTTTTTTTTTTCATTTCAAATCTCGAAATCCTAGTAGTAAAAGAAATGGATAGATTCCCATTACATATAATATATTGTTATATCTCTCGACTCAATTTAATCACCACTAATCTCTACTCATCAATGCACAACAATTTATGAAAAAAAAAGGAAAGAATCGACAAGGAAAATGCTATGCAACCGTAGTATCTGATTAAAAGTATCTCAAAATCTACATTTAGGTTAATTTATTTGATTATCTAGTAGATTATAGCCTTAGTTCACTAGATAATTTAATAAATTAAACTTAAAAGTAACTTTTGAGCTGTGCATTGATCAGACATTGAGGCTGTGCAGCAGGCTTCATCTGATAATGATAGTTAGCCCAAAACAATATATACTACCTGTTTAACCAATCTTCAGAGCCTCTCTAAGACCAATGCTAAAACTATTCTGAAAGCCTTTCTTGCCAAATCCTCCGTTTCCTTTCTGCATCATTTCGACAAATTCGTTGTAATCAATGCGGCCATCCTGCATGAAAAATAGAGTAGAAGAATCATCAGATTTTCATGTTTGATTGAAGAAGCATTTGATATAAAATAGTGTAGAGGTAAATAGGATTATGCATCTTTAGTAGATATTACTTCTATGTTGTGGAAGTATCAAGCAATGAAAATGCTCAGGTTATACAGCAAGGAATGAGAAAGGAGTAAAGAGACTACATTGTCTTGATCCACTTCTTCAATCATTTCCTCCAATCTGAAATCTTCCATGCCGAACTCTTCGCAAGCCTGTTGTAGCTCGTCGCGAGTTATGTACCCACTGCCGTCCTTATCGAAGTATGAGAAGGCAGCGAATAGGTGGTCCTCCCTATCTATTTTGTTTAGATGTAGAGTTGCAGCAATAAACTCGCCATAATCTATGGTGCCGCTGTTATCAACATCAGCCTGACACCACCCAATCAGGAGGAATCAGACCAAATTACTCGAAGTTTAAAGTGTTTGTAGATGCGACAATAAATAGGCGTACTTATTGAAAATGTCAGTGAATCAAAAATAGTTGAGATAAGGCTACTGATGATGAATAAATAAAGAGGTTACTAAGATTCACCGCTTTCATAAGAGCATAAATTTCTGACTCCTTGAGATTTGCTCCCACCCGTTCTAACCCAGCTTTGAGTTCTTCAAACGTTATCTGTCCACTTTTGTCAGTATCTATCATATTGAACATTTCTTTGAGCCCAGCTATTTCATCTTCAGATAGGCTTTCAGCGATTACCTATGGAAAAGAAAATATTAAGACCAACTCGCCTATCGTTATTAAGACAATCATGACATGTTTTATTTTGATTATGGTATATGAGAATATAATATTTATTTCAAGTTGCAAGTAGAGCTTGAAAGGACTTGATTATGGCGTATGAATATATAATCTTTATTTCAATATCCAAGTAGAGTATGAAAGGGCTTTGAAAGTTACAAATTTGTGTAGAAATGTTGTTATGAGGAAAATCAACTTAACAAGGATAATTGCTACAAGCTTCTAGACTTTCAAGAGCTTACCCTCAAAGCCATCTTTTTGAGCTTGTTCATTGCAGAGAATTGCTTCAAGCGAGATAAGACTGCAGAATCTAGAGGTTTATCAGGAGCCACACCATCATCCTGCACCCATGGATGGCCTGCAAAAAGGATCATATGGAAATAAAATCATTTATAAGATAATAGAGAAAGCTATCAAGCTATTATCAACATCTTTATCCCGACTCATACAAATTGGTATCATGATTTCATAGGCCACTATTGCATTTTCTATCCATTGTAAACAACAACAACAAGCCTTAATCTCACTAAATGCAGCCAACAACGTGAATTCTTTGTTTCCATTGCACTCCATCAAATAAAAATACTTCATATAACTCCAAGTATACAATAGATTCGTTTTTTGTTTGATATTAGTATACAATAGATTCACAAGCATGACTTGAATCCATTGTAACTATGACCTTGGAAAATAAAACCCAACAACAAACAACAACAACAACCAAGCCTTAATCCCACTAGGTGGGGTCGGCTACATGAATTCTTTGTTTCCATTGCGCTCTATCAGTTACCAAATTCTTATCTAAGTCTAAGTAACTAAGATCACTCCTTATAGTTTCTTATCATGTCCTCTTTGATCTCCCTTTTCCTCTTTGTACATGGGTAAAATCCAATAACTCAATTTTTCTAACTGGAGCTTCAATCGGCCTATGATTTAGATGTCCAAACCATCTAAGCCGACTTTCTCTAAGTTTATCCTCAATTGGTGCAACACCAACTATCTTTCGGATATACTCATTTCTCATTCTATCCTTTCGTGTATATCCACACATCCATCTTAACATTCTCATTTCTGCAACATTTATTTTATTTGTATGTTTCTTCTTTGCAGGCCAGCATTCAGCACCATATATCATCGCTGGTCTTACTACAGTTTTATAAAATTTACCCTTAATTTTGGATGAGATTTTTCTATCGCATAACACACCAGAAGCATTTCTCCATTTTACCCAGCTTGCTTGAATCCTGCTAATAACGTCATTATCTATTTCGCCATCATTTTGTATAATTGATCCAAGGTATCTAAAGCGCTCACTCTTCTTGACAATTTGATCACCAATTGTCACATCTCCAATATAAGTATTTCTTTCTTGACTAAATGTGCACTTCATATATTCAGTTTTTGATCTACTGAGATGCAAACCTTTAGATTCTAGAGC
>JAEMOT010003875.1:324121-363896 GCA_019297695.1 Apostasia ramifera | reverse complement strand
AAAGAGAAAGAATGATGGCTCTTGATTTGGATTGATGTGGCTCATGCAACCTTTTAGAAAATATATGGGTATTAACCAATAGGTTATATGTTGTCATATACCAAAATAGAGGAATAATTAATAACCATGTAGTGAACTATCATAGGCATGAGATTGTGTTAAGCTAAAATAACTTTTAACCTAATATATGATAAGTATTAAACTTTGAGTTAAGCTTCAAACTCAAATCAATAGATTGAGTGAGCTACACTCTTAATTTAAATTACTTAACATGAATAAGTTGAAAGAGATTTTCGCTTAAACAACCAAACACGATAAATACGAAAGAGAATAAGGTTTTTTTAACTAGAAAACCAAAAGGAAAAAACTCGAGTAAAAACCTTGGCAAATATGCACATGCTTACATAATAGTCCTAGAAAAGAAAACAATAAAAATTTCAGTGGGATCCATCTTTTCTCTGGACTTTAATTTGGACTCAATCCTCAAATGAGATAATGCAACCTGTTAACACACTAAACAAAAGGATTAGTCTATAACAACTAAATTAATTGTTGTCATCAAAATCAAAGCGTTCAACAAAAGTGAATCTGTAGCCCAAATGCATTCTAGATTCAAAGAGATTTATCATGGGCTTGTAGGGCTAGGTGAGATTTTAGAAAATAGAGAAGTTGTATGTAAAAGTATTGAAAGCTTTTCCTAGAACTCAATTATGAGTTGGGAAAGTTGATGCTATAGGAGATTCTCAAAACCTTGACACATATAAAATTGATGAGTTGTTTAGCCATATGGAACTTTATGAAACTAGGCATGGTGGAGAGAAAGAAATGAAGAAAGGCATAGCTCTAGTAGCAGAAGAAGAAGTATCCAAGAAATCTTCATTATCACCTTCACCTAAACTCTCCAAGAAAGCCCAAGTTGAGATATCTTCTTTTAGTGATAGTGATGAGGATAGTAATCCAGAAGTCAAAATTGTAGCCCATATAATTAGAAGAATGATGAGGAGAGGAAAGAAGTTTAGTAAAGATGATATGAAGAAAATAATTGGGAGGTCTAGTAGGGATAGAAATAAGAAAAATATTAAGGACTACGAGGGAAATAATTATAACAAAAATTGGAGACAAAATGTTATATGCTTTGGTTGTAAAAAGCTAAGTCACTTTCGATATGAATGCCCAAATATTCAAAGAGAGCATGAAGGCAAGGATACAGCCAATAAGAAAAAGAAGGTATTGGCTGCCACTTGGGATGACTCGGATTCATTATCTTTATCTGATAGTGATGCTATCAAAAAGCATGTAGCACATTTTGCATTGATGGCCAAAACACATGATGAAAGCGATTCTGAAAAATATCTTGAGGTAAGTGATTTTTCAGTTGATGATATGTAAGATTTTATTTGTGAATTGATGGATGAGTTAAAGTTATCCAAATCTAAGGTTAAAGGGCTCCATAAAGAGTTAAATTTTCTTAAATTTGAGAGAGAATCTTTAATTAATATTTTATCTTCTACGACCTCTCAAGTGACTTTAGATGAGAAATCATGTGATTTTTCTCAAGTTAAAAAACTTGAAAAAGAAAATCATGATTTAAAATTTAAAGTTGAAAGCCTTAGAAGAGACCTTGAAGTATTCACTAAGGGGTCCAAGTATCTAGATATGATGCTTGAAAATCAAAGAGCAGTATACAACAAGGCCGGAATTGGATACGATTTCACTCATAAGGAGAAGGCTTATACCTCCTTGATTGTGAGAAGCGGAACTAACTCTCCCATTAAGAAATCCTTAGGGTCACTCATGTCTTTGAACTTATCTAGAGGACGTGCTCATAAGAAATGATTAAAGGCATGGGTACCTAAGAATTTAGTGCCTAACTCCATTGGACCCAATTGTTTTTTAGTACCAAAATCTTTAATTTTTGTTTGTAAATAGGTGTGCTTGAGGAGTAGGGTCGCCGGCAACCTATGGTATCTTGATAGTGGTTGCTCACGTCATATGACCGGTGATGCCTCAAAATTCTCCTCCATCAAATTTAAGAATAAAGGGAAGGTTTTTTTTGTGATAATAGTCAAGGATCCATAGTAGGTTATGGCTCAATTCTTGTAGAACCTAATTTATTTTTATCAAAGATACTATTAGTTGAAGGTTTGAAATATATCCTCCTTAGTGTAAGCCAATTGTGCGATAATGGTTATTTAGTAGAATTTCATTCTACTAAATGCATTATCAAACACATTGAGTCCAACTCCACCATTTTTAGTTGGTAGTAGAGATAAAAATGTGTACACAATTGACTTACTCATTGCTACTAATAATTCTGTTAAGTGTTTAATGTTAAAGGAAGAAGAAGGTTGGTTATGGCATAGGAGAATGACACACTCCAATATGAAGTTTCTCTCCAAGCTTTTAAAATATGATCATATAGATGGACTTCCCCAAGTGAAATATGAAAAGAACAAATTATGTGATGCATGCCAAAAAGGTAAGCAAACTAGATGCTCACATAAGGCCAAAGAGTTGGTAAGTTCTTCTCAACCTCTTGAATTATTTCATTTAGATTTATTAGATTCACACGGAGTAGTGTCCATTGGCGGTAGTAGGTATGTTTTAGTTATTGTTGATGATTATAGTAGGTTTAGTTGGACACTATTCCTTGGACATAAAAGTGATACTCTTGAAAGATTCATTAATTTTTATAAAAGAGTTAAAAATAAAAAAGGTGTTAAAGTCAACCGGATTTGTAGTGATCACGATGGTGAATTTGACAACTTTAATTTTCAAAATTTTTGCAAAGCTAATGGATATTTGCATGAATTTTTTAATCTTAGAGCACCTCAATAAAATGGGATATTGGAAAGAAAAAATCGAGCTCTTCAAGAGGCAGCACGTGCCATGATTAATGAATATTCGTTGCCTAAATATTTTTGGGCCGAAGCCATTAGTACGGCATGTTATGTCCAAAATCGAGTGTACCTTAGACCTCTTTTGATGAAAACTCCATATAAAATTTGGAATGGAAAGAAACTTAAGATCCACTACTTTAGAGTATTTGGATGTAAGATTTATTCCCTAAATATCAAAGATCATTTGGGCGAATTTTCACCAAAAACAGATGAAGTAATTTTTGTTGGATATTCCCTCACTAGTAAAGCTTATCGTGTCTATAATAAGCGGACACTAAAAATTGAGGAAACATCCAATATCGCATTTGACGAATCTAACTTTGTTTATCCAAGATATTCCCCTGTAGATGATGACATTGAGGAGTAGGTAGCCAAGAAGCTAAATCAAGTCCAAATCCATGAGCATGTGCATGAACTAAAAAATCAAATTCAACAAAGAGGTGAAATAAGCTCATCCTACACCTATGCTCCACCTCCACCTCAAGCTTGGAAGGTACTTCCTAAATACCCTTTAGATCAAGTTTTAGGCAATGGTGTAAAAACCGGACCGGACCGGCCGGTTCGACCGGTTGGACCGGGAACCGGTTGGTAGCCCGGTCCGGTTTTTCAATAAACCCGGAATCGAGTTTGAACCGGGTTAAACCGGTGTCAACCGGCAAAACCGCTTGAACCGGCGGAACCGTGAAAACCGCGGTTCAGTCGCTCCGCCTCATAAAACTAAAATCTGAGTCGCTCTGTCGCTGTCATCGCTGATCCCATCGGGCATCTGGCGCTAGCTGTTCAAACCCTAATCGGGCGGAGCCATCGAGCCATGAGCAGAGCTACAGAGGCGGAGCTGGACCTTTAAAGTTCAAACTTCAAAACCCTAATCGGACGGAGGCATCGAGCGGAGGGCCGGAGGCGGAGCTGTGAAGGGCCGGAGGCGGATCTGTGAAGGGCCTAGAATGTCATGTCGATCGGAGCGCTGCAGGAAAGTAATGCACCAGTAATTCTCATGCTCGTTTCTCCATTCGCCGGCGACCGTTGCTTCTTAGGCATAAAAGTCGAAAATGGAGAATCGGAGATGACCTTACGCCGTTCCTCACTCTTTTCTTATTCTCCCAGCCGTGGATGGTTCTCTCTCAGCCTCTCCTTGCTCTGGTGAGCTTACCCTAACTTTCGGAAGCCTTCTCTCTTGCTCGTTACAGATGGACCTTCTGGCATTGTTGATTTCCCTCTCCGATTTTCTTGATTTGGCCTTTTTCTTTCGCCTGAAAGCATCCTCGGCGTTGAGGATATGCTTTTTTGCGTTGTTTTTTCCCCTCTAATCACTTTTAGATGTAGGCGTAGACGACGCTTTTATCACATTCATATCGGCAAAAGATCGTTTTCAATCGCTGCTTTTTCTTCTGGTTGTTTTGTTGATTATTTGACAAATGGTGCTGCCGGGTATAGAATGTAGCTCAAAAATATCAATCCATGTGGTTCGTTTGAACTATTTTTGGCTGTTCAACTTTGCTCACAATTCATTTCAAGAATTGAATGTGATATAATCTGTTTGTACCTATTACAACATCATGTATGATAGCTATTGTAACGTTCCGACTGCCAGTAACTTAAAGAAATGATAAATTATGCAGACCAAACAAGAAGAGGTTGCTTATAATTTTAATTTATATTGTTATTCACTTCACAAATTTTATGTTTCCAATATTTGTAATATGATTAACCAAAAAGTTTTGTTGTTATTTCTAATTGTTAGATGGCGAATGTGATAACTTTGGTGATGATTCAAACTGTGCTGACAACGTCGTTGGATTTGAAGGATGTGAAGGACTAGATTTTTCATCATTTGGTGATGATAGAATGGATACTTTAAGCACTGACAACTATGATAGCCGTGAGCATGAGGGGGTGATTTCATGGATTTTTAAATATTTTGAATGTTGAAACATTATGTTCTAAATCTTTTTGAAAAACTATGTCATTTTTTTGAAAGTTGTGAAGAATCAAAAATATGATTGTGTTAGGCTTTTTTTTTATATTTTATTACTGTTTAGTCTGTTTTGTATTATTGCTTAGACTAATATTTCATTTCTATAAAATATATATTGTGTTTCTTTTTAAAATTTATGTTATAAGTAAGTTTTGTTATGCTCAAATCATGATATAATCGTATTACCGGTTCAACCGGGTCAATCGGTCCGACCGGTTCGACCATGAATCGGAAGCTAAACTGGTTTTTAATCCGGTCCGGTTTTTACACCATTGGTTTTAGGTGACCCATCTCATGGTGTGAAAACTAGGTCATCTTTTAAGCAATTAGATAGTAATTTTGCATTAATTTCTCAAATTGAGCCTAAAAGTATCGATGAAGCATTGGGCGATCCAGATTGGATTATTGCCATGCAAAAGGAACTTGCTCAATTTGAACGCACGCAATCAAGTTTGGGAATTGGTTCCAAAACCGGATGATTACCCAATTATTGGTACTCGTTGGGTTTATAGGAATAAATTAGATAAAAATGGGGTCGTGGTTAGAAATAAGGCTAGACTAGTGGCCAAAGGTTTTAACTAAGTTGAAGGTCTTGACTATGATGAGACGTATGCTCTCGTAGCTCATCTCGAGTCGATTCGCATTCTTTTGTGGTTTGCCGCACATCGTGGTTTTAAATTATATCAAATGGATGTGAAAAGTGCCTTTTTGAATGGTTTTATTAAAGAACTTATTTTTGTTAAACAGCCACCAGTTTTTGAGAATATTAATTTTTCTGATCATGTTTTCAAACTAAAGAAAGCACTCTATGGATTAAAACAAGGATAAAATTATAAATAAAGAAAGCACTTTATGTTTTCAAACTAAAGAAAGCACTTTATGAATTAACTTTATGGATAAAATTATAAATAATGTAGCTCAATTATTATTTAATTTGTACTACAAATAGCAAAATTGCTTTGACACCAAGTGCTTAGAATTTTTAGCGCCTGCTAACTTTGATAAAAAAAATCACATGAGCATGTTCGTTTTGATAAAAAAAAATTAAAAAAAAAATAAAAAATAAATTAAGGGATTAGATGACTTAATTAAAATTGAGACTTTTTTTGGGGCAAATCAACCTATAGGATCAAAATCTCCTTTTAATTTTATTTTGAGTTGAAATTTTTTTACTCTTAGGGGATGATGATAAATGTGTGCAAATCTTCAAATTTTTAGTTTTTATTTCAAATATTTTTTTTATGAAATTTCAAATTTCAAATTCTTTTTTTTAACAAAATGCAGTTACAGGAAACCCAAGGGCGACCTCAGGGCGACCCGAAGGCGACCTCAGGGCGATCCGAGGGCGACTTGAGGGCGTTTTCGGGGCGACCTCAGTTGAGCTGAAATCTTTTTTAATATTATTATTAAGTTTTAAACCCTTTCCCGAGCCCCGTCGCCCTCCCTTCATCCTCCCCATCTCCGCATTCTTCCTCTCCCCGTCGCCGTCGTCGTCGCCATCATCGTCGCCAGAAAGGCTCGTCGCCGACAGAGCTCCAAGCCTTTTCGCCTTCCTGCTTTCCTGCACAACGCCGTCGCCGTCGCCGTCGCTAGCCACGCTGAATCTCCGTCGTGCCCTAGACCGCTGCCGAACCTGCGCAATCTGCCGCAGACGACCGTCATGCCTCCGGAGATTGTGATACCGTCCGCAACGAAGTTGGTGAGCTTCATCGCTGCCATTCTCTTGTTTTTCGGCCGCTTTTTCCGCTCCAAATCTCGCAGCCACCACCCTATCGCCGACGATTTTGCTTGGCTGCAGACGACTGCTTCGACACTGTTGATTGGATCATCATCGACCACTTTCACCTATGTTCTCCCCGCGGCAGTACAGATCCATCTTTTGGAGATTCACCTTCCACGTCTCTTTGAAGGTCGATTTCCCTTCTTCACTTGCTATCTCTTAATTTTTTTGCTTTAGAATTTCATTACAATGGTGTCACCGAAAAGAGTCTTCAAACGACTCAAGAGAGGTCTTAGAGCACCATACTTAAGCCAGACCTTAGAACCCACCTCCCCATCAGCTCCACCCTCACCTCTACCTGATTTTTCACCGATTCAGTCTCCACCTCAGCCCATCCCAAACCAACCCCAACCTACCACTCAATCTATTCCTCAGCCTAGAGAAGCTGAAGATTTTGATTGCTATCAGTTCTCCTCTAAAATTAAAGAAGTAAACTTTCGTCGGAACTTCTATGAGCTGATGAAAGTTTACTATTTTGATTTGAGCTTTTTTGAGGGCAATTGCAGTTTGTGCCCTCTTATTGATCACTATAGGTGGCGCAAATTCACCACTAGATCAAATATTAATATTGATCTCTACAGCCTCTTTTTTCATAACCTGGAGGTTACCCCTGACAGACCTCAACACATGACTACTCATATTCAGGGAAAAACTATTAAAATCATTCCCAGTGGTTTCAATAGTTTCTTAGGCATCGAGGACATTGTGTCACATCCCGTCCCACTAAGATAATAATGTAGCGACATAATAGCTGAGTCGGGTGTGACATAAAGTTTTATTTTTCTCTTATCTTTAATCAAATTCATTAAAGTAAAAACAAGGCTAAATCCATTATACAATAATAAAGTCTAGAACATCAAACACAGTACTACACAAGTTTTTCTCAGTTAAGTATAACCTCAAAATAATTAAAACCGACGATAACCAAGTGATCTCTCACACACCTCTTGTGATGTCTGAGGTGTTCCTGAAAAAAAATAAAATAGGGGGTGAGTTCTCTCGAACTCAGAATTTTAACCACCTCCTCATGAAATCAACCAGCATTACAACATGCAATTGGTAACCGTAAATAAAATAGTTCTATGCTCTACTTATCAAATCTCGTATATATTATTTAATTCATTACATCTTTCATTTAATTTAAGGCCCAGGAGTTATTTTATAGACTGTTGTCATACCCTCCAGTAACAGTAACAATAGAGGGCTTACTCCCACTCAGTAGGTGCAATGGGGGTAACAGTAACAGTATCAGCAAGCTCGAGCTAGGATAGGCAACATCATAAAGTACTCAGCAGTTATAATATTCTCTCTCCACAATTATTAATTCAGTCTTACTACTAATATTAAGAACCACATTATATAATAAGGTATCACTGTAGTAAAAGACAGTATTAAATGCAATAACAGTAATTCATCAGTAATATGTAATTTATCGCAGGATAACAATAATTTAACATGCATAGAAGTAACCAACCCAACATATATAATCATTTTCACCAAATAACAATTTAAAAAAAATTAAATTTAAACAAACAGCAATCAGATCATAACGAGTTGGTTTCCCCCTACCTCTTAGCTGTCTGATAATCTATTCACACGTTCACCCTGAAAAATAGAAATACAATAATTTGAAATTTATTTCTTTTAATTAATTTTAACTTATATATATATATATCATATTTCTATAAATCTCTCTAAATAAATATAACATTGATTGAATCTATTTTGATAAAAATAAATTTATAACCACTTATCAAAATTATATTTTACACTTAACAAATCTATTATTATTATACATAAATCAAATATATAAAATAATTATTACCTTTTTATTCTTCTCCTCCTCCTCCTCTTCTCTTCCTCCTCCTTGTTCTTCTCCTTCCCCTTCATGCAACCCACGGCAGAGGCACAACAAGGACCCGGCAGAGAAAAATCCAGAAGCAAGCCAAGAATAAAATAAATCCTTGTTCTTATCTATTTAGTGGAACAATTGCACTTTGACTCCCATAGTTTTACATCCTCATAAATAAGTCCACAATGATTATTATTAAGTCCAAAATTCTTTATTTTAAATTCAAATCAGTTTTTAATTTTTAAACCTCAAATCAACTTATATTTAAATTTCTTTAAACTTCAAAATTTCAGGATATCACACATTGACTCCTATTTTTTCTCTTTTCCTGACTATATTCCTGATGAGACTGTGACAGATCCTATAGAAAATATATTTATATATTTTTTTCATCAGGCTCCAGACTATGGGTCCCATACTATGCTCAGCAAATTCCTTCGACCTGAGCATATCCCTCTCTACCACTTTACTCTTGACTGTGTCATTCCGATAGCCTCTAGGAACCGCACTCAAGTTCGCACTGGCTACTTATTTTTCATGTATGCCATGGTTTACCATCGTCCCCTGAACCATGTTTTTATTATCTTCTCTTGGATTCGTAGTAGACATATACCCCTTCACAGTGATAGAGTATTCATGCCATATTGTCACTTTATCACTACTTATTTAAAATCCCTGGGAATAGATATCTCTAAAGGTGCTATTAAAAAATTGAGAAAATCAGTCAAAGTAGGTAGAGACAATATGATCCAAGTTGGATTAAATGTAAATGCCTCTCCACTTACTTGGGCTGACAGAAAAGGACCTGAGGGTGCACCTCAAGACGAGCTTGAGGCTGATGATGAGGAGACTGATATAGATAGACCAGGACCTTCTCATGCTCCACATCATCATCAGCCTACTTATTCCCACTCAGACACCCTGACTGCTATTCATGAGTTTCATTCTCAGTTTGGGGAGTTCAGAGTTGAGGTGCGCGATCACATGTACTCTATGGAGACCAGACTAATGGCAGGTATGCAGAGGATTACAGATCACTTTTCCCAGCAGTTTGGATGACCTCCGTTTCAGGTCTTTCCCCCGCCAGAGCACCATTATTTTCCCCCCGGAGCACCGCACGATCATGAGCATGATGGTGTCCAGTGATTGACTTGCTCCGTTCCTTATTGATATTATCTCTTGTATTACTTATTATACTTTTAAATTTTAATTTTGTTGTGAACTTATTATACTATTGAGTTTTCATTTATGATTTTAGTATGGATGTTTCGTTTCTATTTACTTTTTGGCCCACTTGAGGTCTTGCAGACACCAGCTGACCCTATCAGTAGATCTCCTTTTTATGCCATTTTATTTTTCTTTCTTTTCTTTTTGATGACTGGCAAAGGGGGAGAAGATATACGTTTAATTTATAGAAGTTATTAATTTTCTTTAAATTTTTAAAATTATAAATTTTTTGGAATGATATGAAAATGTTTAGCCTTTGATATATTCATGTGTAGATGCTCTGCGACTTGTATATTCATGCTCTGTGATGTATATGTAAATATTTAGTCTTTGATGTATGAATGTGTATCTTGTTTATGAGCATTATTATTATGTATATTTCTTATATTGTGTCTTACTCATTTTACCTTTTTTTTAAGTCCATTTTCTAGAGAAAATTCTGTCAATTTTTTTTTGAAAATTATTGAGCTAATTTTCACTCAAAAGGAATGTTAATCAATATCCATTTTGAGGGGGAGTTTCTTTTTACAATATTATTCTTTTATATGGTATCTTTTTCTTTAACTTAAACAAATTGTCAAACATCAAAAAGGGGGAGATTGTTGGTTCCTCCCTTGTGGTAATATTGTGATTTTGATGTTTAACAATATGTTTAAGTTAATTTGTACTAACATAATTATTTAGTGTTCTTAATCTCAGGTTTATTAAAGTTTCATCTCAATTGTATACTAAAATTGAGATCTAATTAAGTTGGAGATAAAGGTTTGAGCATTAAAGATTAAGTGATGCAAATTATATTATTGTCCTTTTTATTCTATTTGAGAGTAGAATTATTGTGAGGTTGATCTTGATTGCTAGAATAGCCTGGATATGAGTTTGAGCACTTAGAATCTCTGCGAGTTAACTAAATAATCTTAAAAGTTTAAATTCTCCTAATTATGTGGCATAGTAGTGGTGAGATTGTTCTAGATGTTTTCTTTTGATTGTGATAGCTCCAAGGCAGCCTTGGGATAGTAGAAGGGTGATCTTCAGTAGTGAGGTCGACCTTCAGCAGCGACCCTCAACAGAAACTTTGATCATCTTGGAGGATTTTTCCAAGTCGACCTGGAGGCGACCTCAGTGGTGAGGTCGAGCTTGGAAGTGACCG
Source organism: Apostasia ramifera (assembly GCA_019297695.1). NCBI lineage: Eukaryota > Viridiplantae > Streptophyta > Magnoliopsida > Asparagales > Orchidaceae > Apostasia > Apostasia ramifera. The sequence goes on along the minus strand of JAEMOT010003875.1, from coordinate 353,015 downwards.
TTGGTCTATTTTTATCCTCCAACGGCTAGCTGGAAGTCGACCTAAGGTCGACCTCTAGGTCTTTTCCAGCTCCTTTTTCTAGCCGTTGGAGCTCTTGTTATATAAGGAGATAGGGGTTATTGGTGTATTCCTCTTGGCTCATAAAATTCTCTAATTGCTCCCAACATTCATCTTCATTCTCCACCATCCTAAGAGTTGGTAAAAACATTCAAGTTGAGTTTCAATCAAGATTCAAGGCGATCTAGGTGAACTTGGACTCAAGTGCTCAAACTCTTCATTCACTCTTCTTCTAGCTCTCAAGATTCAATCATAAGAAGAAAAAGTGAGTAGTTATTTTTTTTTTGTAATATTTTAGTTGTTCTTTTCTGTCTTCACTGTGTGTGTGAAGAGGGCCTCCAAATAAGGGTTGGAGGAGGTGAGTGAGTGAGCCGTCACTTAAAAGTGAGGTGGGCCTCTAGTGAGTGGATAGAGAATGATTTGTTTGGGCTTCTCCGCCTAAACCAAGGAGTGTGTTATAGTGATATCTTTCCGATCAGGGTTGTGTGGATTAGGCTCTAATTTGAGCGAACCACGTTATATCGTGTGTTCTTTGTGGATGTGATATTTTCTTCTTGTCTGCACTTATATTTGCTTCCGCTTGTATTTTGTACTAACTGTTATATTTAGTAAATTAAATTAAATTTAAATTACGTCTATTCACCCATCCTCTAGACGTCATACTTGATCCTACAAATAGTTCATTTAATATTAATAAAAAAATTTATAAAATTAATTAATTAAATTAAATTAAAAATTATATCAAAATTTTAGATAAAATAGCATTTAAATTAATTTAGTAATTTAAAAAAATCTTCCATTAAATCTCTTAATTAATGTTTAAGAATTTATTTATATTTTATCTCACATTGCAGGATTAATTTTATTATTTTAAAAATTAAAGAGATTCAGTAGCAGTAGGTTCAAATTAAACGAATCTAATTGTTATTAATAAAAAATTAAATGGAAGATATTAAAAAACAAGTGAAATATTGTATATTAAACACTTACAATTTATTATATATAAGAATGGAGAAAAAATAACTAAAAAAATCAAATGTAATAGGACATATAATATTGTTTAATTTGTTGTTGAAATTCAAACATTGTTGTTACTTTATATTCGAAAGGTTATTTGTTTGTGTTATTTTAATATGAATGAAAAATAATCATTAATATAAAATTTTTATTTTAAGATTAATAAAAAAATTAAAATAAAGTTCATTATATTTTGAAAATTACATGTGTAATAAAATTAATAGTAAATTTCATCCAACAGTAGAGGTGAGAATAACGTTACAAATTAGTCTCTATATTTTCAAAATCTTGATTTACATTCCTAAAATTATGAAAGAGTTGTTTTAATTCCTCTTTCATATTTTCACTAATTTCACTAACTTTTTTAAGTAAAAAATATAAAATTTTATTATTGTTTACTTAGTTTGAACTATTTATATATTTTAAAAAACTATTATCTCTTATTTTCACATTTCTTTAAAATTTTAAGAAAATTTTAAAATTTATTTTGTAGAAATTTAATAAAAATCTAAATTTTAATTTTTTGTTTCTTGCTTTTCTATGTCAAAAGTTTTAAAACTAAATATATAAATATTAGTATTTCAAAAAACCAAAAAATTTACAAACGAGAATAATTTTATAGTATGATAGTAAAAAAATAGAGACGAAAACTATCGTACTTTTGCAATCTCAAAATCAATTTGTAATATATTTCTGACCTTAAAGATCACAAATGCAATTTACCTTAAAATTAATTTTAGGATAAATCACACCTAGGTCTCTAAGTTTAGGGCTTAATAACATACATGTCCACGTTATCAAAATTATAATATTGGAGTTTCTAAATTTTAATATAATTATAAAATAGGTTCTTTTTTAATTTTTTTATTATTAAAATTTTTTATAATTACTATTAAACCACTCTCTCTCCCCCCCTTCTGATCACTGTACGTGGGCGAGGCAGTGGGGATGGTCGCGGCCGACAACCCTTGCATGCACTGGCGAGGCTGCATGGCATGGTCGCTGATCGCGTACCACAGGAGGCAACGGGGATGGCGTGCGCTAGGGGTGTCGACCGCACAGCCTGGCGCGCGCACAGTAATTAAGATGAGAGAAGAGGTATAATGGTAATTGTAAAATTTTATAATAATAAAAAAATTAGAAAAAACTCATTTGATAGTCATGTTAGAACTCAAGAAACCGGGTGTAACAATTTAAAAAATGTGAACTTGCACGTTTTTAAGCTCTAAACTTAGTGACTCGAATGTAATTCACCCCTAATTCTATATTCATATAGAATGTAAAAATTTTAATTTTAATGTTAAATTTTATATAAAATTTAAAATATTATTAATATAATATTAAAATGTGTATTATATAACTTATAAATTTAATTTTAATTTAAGTTAAAATTAACTGGGCAAACAAACGCCCACTTTATGTTTTTTTTTTTTGGATGAAAATAGTTTCTATGTTAATTTAGGTGTGTTAGTGTGCATTTTTACTGCAATAAAAGGAATTGCAGGCTTGATCTAAATTCAGAATTCAACATTACAATTTTTTATTTTTTTTTTGATATTAAACATTACAAAAACTAAGCAATAGAAGAAACCCACATCTAAAATGAACAACAAATCATTTATGAATGATGAAAAGAAAAGGATTACAACAAATGAAGCCCTAAATTAGCATGCATGAAGCAGCAGCTAAAATCAATTCTCAGCAATACCTAATATGCCTGGATCCTTTCAAATCTGCACAAACAATCAGAAAAATAACGCTAAAATCAGAAGATGATCTTCACAGAAACACTAGACAGTTTACCATCTCTTTTGATTTCACGGTGTATGAGCAACAGAGTCCTTCGACTTCTCCGACGACGGCCGGTTCTCGGAGTCCGACTGCCGGACCTCCTCGATCATCCTTATCACTTCCTCCATCTTGGGGCGTTGATCCGGAACTCTTGCAACACAAGCCATTGCAATCTGGAGCACTTGAACCAGCTCTTCTTCTATGTTTTGATACCTCATCAGCTCCACATCAAAGACTTCAGCAGTCCATTCTTCTCTCACCACAGACTGAACCCATCTCGGCAAATCAACAATATCGTCGCGCCCCGGCGACTGGATTGGAGCTTTTCCGGTCAACATCTCCAGCAACAAGACCCCGAAGCTATACACGTCTGATTTCTGGCTGAACTTTCTTGTTTCAATGGTTTCAGGTGCCCGATATCCGACGATGATCCGGGATGGAGAAGCTGCCGTGCTCATCATGGGGGCGAGTCCGAAATCGGTGACGGCAGCATCGAGTTCTTGTGTGAGGAGGACATTGGAGGACTTGATGTTGCCATGAACAAGCTTCCCGCCACCTTGGGCATGAATGTGCGCTATGCCACGGGCTGCTGCTAAACAGAGCTTCACTCTGGAGTCCCAGTCCGGGGGGCTCCTCCCCGTTGCTCTGTTTCCTGTTTATCAGATTTTCCACAAGTATCATTTGATTAGTGGGCATCAACGATTATAGATGAAATAGATTTTAAATAGTTGTTATGAGATTACTGATGATAACAAGAACTGTAGGACCTTTATGAAGTACATAAATTTCCTTTTTGTCACCCATAGATCATGGGCTCACAATTTAATATACAATCTGATCCTTTTATATTGTGCTCTTTTAATGAATATGAAACAATAGACATAAACATAAGCATCTCATTAGATTTAGGCGCTTCAACGACAAATAAACTAAAGAGTAAATGACATTTACTTCCCTAAAGTTAAGCACATTATTCATTCATTTTTCACATAATCCCTCCCTCCCTCCCTGAGAGAAAGAATCAGAGAAGAGAGACAATTGGATGAAAAGGACCCATATTGATAGATTCAAAAAGTTTGAAGACAAATTATATTCCACTTTGCACAATAAACAAACAGTTAATATGATAAAACATACCATGCAAGAGGGTTGATAAATTGCCAGAAGGCATGTAGTCATATACCAGAAGCTTTTCATCCTTTGAATAGTAGTAAGAACGAAGTGGTACAACATTTGAGTGCTGCCCAATCCTCCCTATCATCTCCATTTGCTGTTCAAAGTCTTTCTTCCCCACGACAACTTCCTTCAATCTTTTGACCACCACTGTAGTTCCATCTTCAAGAACTGCCTTATAAGTGGTCCCAAAGCTCCCCTTTCCAAGAACTTCAGCTGAAGCTCTCAGCAGATCCTCCAAGTCAAAGTTATATGAACACCCGTCAAAGAAAACCAATTTGTTCTTCTCAGATTCCTGAACCCCACTGCTGTATTCCTCTTTAGATTTTTCACTCCTAGAGCCTGCAGTCCCCTTACCTTTTGTTGACGATTCACGGTCTTCTCTACCTTTTCTTCTCAAAATACACAGCAAGAGAACGACAATCACAAGAAGAATTGCTGCAAAACCTCCCACAGCAACACCGATTATAATCTTGGAACTCGATCTTTTCCAGAAACTTTTCTTGTGATATGGTTGAGATGGCAGCGGCGAAGGTGAAGGAATACCAGGGCACTGTTTTAGAGGTTGACCGCATAGTAATGAATTTCCCAGGAATGATTCTTTAGGAAATTTCTGCAGTGAAAGTGGTATAGTGCCACTAAGATTATTAAAGCTCAAATTCAAGCGTTTCAGTTTTGGCAGCTTGAGGTCAGGGATGGGACCTGATAGAGAGTTATTCTGTAAGTATAATGCAGTTAGTTGGGTAAGATTTTCGACTTCTAGGGGAATTTCTCCTGTGAAGGAGTTATAAGAGAGATCAAAGAATGCAAGGCTGGGTGTTATCAGATTCGGTATTTCACCAGATAGATTGTTGTGTTGAAGGAAGAGTGAGCGAAGAGAAGGCAAAGCTGAGACATCTGGAGGGATGTTTGAATTAAGACCATTGGACCTGAGACTCAAAACCTGAAGGGCATCTAGCTTTCCTAGTGTGTTTGCAGGGATAGGGCCGAGAAGGCCCACTGCTGGAAGTCGTAGACCGATGACACGAGAATGGTCTGGTGAACATCGGATTCCAACCCATAAAGAACAAATAGGGGTGTCAGAACTCCAGTTGAGTTTCCGGCCATGGGGAACTGCAACAGCAAAGGAAAGGAGAGCTTGCTTGTCTGCATTCAAGTCTGCTGTGACTGTAGTTGCAATGAACATGACAGATAGTAGATAAATTGATGCAATGAGCTGTAATTGATCCATGATTTGCAGCCTATTCGGACAGACGCTGAAGAAATTACACAGAAATTTCCAAATGAGATATGCAGATTCTTGCTTTCATGCTACCTGATGAAGATAATAATTAGTGGAGTTGAAAGCATCATCTGCTTCAAAGAGAACATTAAAAATTAGCACGTAGCAGGTGGGTTTGCAGAGAATCTAAAAGCAAATGGGTTTAAACAACTCAAGAAATATGATCTCACTAGGCAACAAAATCCATGTAGGAATGAACTGTTTACCATAATTATCAAATGGGTAACCCCTGCAAGTGCCACATGAATCACACAAATGAAGAAAGTGTTGAGATGCCTTAAATACTAATAGTCTATATGTTCATGGTCAGCTAACTAGTTCGAGTCCTAAACCATGTGAGCTATGCCCATGCTTCAAGGGCTTTGAGGTAGGGCTGTAAATGAACCAAGCTGAGCTGAGTAGCGGTCCGTTCAAATTTATGTTCATTTACTAAAACCGAATTCAAGCTTGTTTGAACTTGGTTTACAAATAGAGAGGTAGGTTTGGGCTTCATTCATATTATTTGCGAACGAGCTCACATATATCCTAAGTTCATAAATTCAAAAACTATAGACAAACTTTATATATTAAAGATATTAATATGTTCACAAACAGTCTTATAATCATGATTAATCATGAATTTTCTTTTTATTAATAACAAGATATACTAAAATATCTAAAAGAGGCTAAAAAACATCATATCATATCGAGCTTTATAATCAAGCATATTCATAAACTTCATATGAATCATTTATGAACATTAACGAGTCAAACGCTAGTATGTTTAAACTCGTTCATTTACTAATCAAGCTTATTCATTAATATTAACAAACTAAACATAAAAGAGCACTTATCAAACAACAACAACAACAACAACAACCAAGCCTTAATCCCACTAGGTGGGGTCGGCTACATGAATCCTTTGTTTCCATTGCGCTCTATCAGTTACCAAATTCTTATCTAAGTTTAAGTAATTAAGATCACTCCTTATAGTTTCTTGTCATGTCTTCTTTGGTCTCCCTCTTCCTCTTTGTACATGGGCAAAATCCAATAACTCAATTTTTCTAACTGGAGCTTCAATTGACCTACGATTTAGATGTCCAAACCATCGAAGCCGACTTTCTCTAAGTTTATCCTCAATTGTTTATCGAATGCTCGGTTCATTTACAGCCCTACTTTGAGAGCATACTCCTAGTGGGGTTATACAAACTCCGATTGAGCTAGGACTATGTTATAATTCTTTTTTTTAATCAAAAATAATTCTTTTTTTTTTAATTCAAAATGTTCGTCTCCTCCCTATTCTATTCATCAAAGTGAATTTTAGTATGCTGTGCCCAAACATGCAACTTAATTTGTGGCAAACACCATGAAAGAAGTTGCTTAACAAGCCCCTCAACTGCTCAAAGGGTGCAATTATAAAAACTAATATATCAATAGAGGAAGCAAAATGTACGTCCAAATGAAATACAATGCTAGTATAGTTACTATGTGCTGTTCAATTAGGAGTAAAATGCATCATAAACTTGACAACAAGATTTCTTTTTATTTATGAACTACAGCAAGAATTATATCTTCACTAACACTTGCTCAGACACGAAGAATGTGATGCTGATCCACCATCTCTTTTAGTTCTGACTATAAATATACGTTTTTAAATAATTAGAAAGGAAAGAAAGAAGGGCACTAATAAAGCATTGTAAAAAGAACATCAAAAAGAAACAAAGTAATATCACCTTAAAAGATTATGCCCCAAACACAATTTAGATACTTTTTCACTCAGATAGAGCTACTTTAGGGAATTAACTTGCTCCAAATAATTATTAGGTCCACAAAAGATCATTAGAAAGCAAAAGCTGGCAACAGACTCATCATTTTTGCCCATAGGTGAAGGAAAAGCTAATGGAGCTTTGGAGGGCAGGAGGATCTTAAGCTTAAAGAAACCGGCACGGTAACATGCGCCAGCTGGCCACATTGGCACCGTCCGGCAAAGCAGAAGCCAATCCAATTATAATAATAAATCTTAAAATGCGAACCCTAATCTGACCTTAATTTAAAAATGGATCGAATCCTGCCCCATTTTCGATCAACTCCATCGCTTTTCACCACCGGCATTGCTAAAATAAGGAGAGATTTGACTTCCAAGCTGTAACCCATACCATCTCAACCACTCTACGGTTGAAAAATCAAAAAATAAAACTTCTAATGACACAACTTGAAGCTTTTTTTGGTTTTTTTGAAATGATTATATCGATTTCTGAGATTCCAAAGCCATCGCCTAGAGAAAACCACAAATCTCAAATCGCAGAAATCCAGAGGTAGAAGAGGACCCAAAGCATGCAACTCAGAATCATCCAGGAATCGAAAATCAGAAGAAACTAAGAACTAACCAGGGCTGCAGAGTTAGGCCCACGCTTCCAGGTGCTCCAGATTCCATTGCCGGAAGCCCCTGCTCCGGGTGGCAGGCCTAGGAGCTCCCTCCATTTCAGCGAAGAAAGAAGAATCAACCCAGCCACCTCTTCTCACCCTCACATCTCGAACCCCATCCCGGAGAAAAGAAGAGAGAGAGAGAGAGAGAGAGAGAGAGAGAGAAACGGAAGATCAAGCTTTGATTTCTTCAGCTGCAGCGGAGAGCGAGATAGACGGCTGAGAGGGAAACTGCAATGTGCTTCCAGTAAAAGAAGCAAAAACTACAGAATGCCCCCCATCTTTCGCGAAATTACAGGACCACCCTTATGATCTGGTAGCACTCACGTGATTCGCGCGTGATGATGTACCGACCGTCCGATTGATGAAGATCGGACCGGCGGGGCCCACAACGGGCCGCCGGTTTCGTCCCGTAGCCTTTGACCTCCACCGTAGACAGTGGGCCATGCGATGCATCCGCCACGTCGGCAGATCACGATAACGTCCTTAAACCGTTCGCTGGGAGAAACTGACGTGATTGTAAATTTGTAAATTACTATTACTACTATTATCTATTTTTTTTAAAAAAAATATTCAGCTACATCTACAACGTAAATGCCGCAATAATCTCAGCCGTTCAAAGTACAGATGTGCCGCATAAATTGAACAATGGTGAAATTTATCAAGCCTTGTCATCTTCATTGATATCAAACAATTAAATTCTGAGTAATTTTTCAATCATGACATTGAAAAATAGTAATTCCTTGGGCTACATTAGGACCTCGAGCTGTGACACACATTTAATTTCGATGAGTCAGCCTAGCCAGTGCCTCTACTCTGACATAAGGTATTTTGACGTACTTATCAAAATATATTTATTATAATTAAAGTATTTTGATACATCCATTCTAACAACAGATATCTTAAAATATCTATCATAACGTATCTGCATCAACTAAAGTGCCCAGACATATCAACTCCTATAAAATATGTCCTAACATCTACTCCTGTTGAAGATATCCGGCCAATTACTCCAATCGGAGTTTTTATAGAATTCTGAAGTCATCCAACACCTTTGCTCCATCCTAATGTGCTGTCTTCCCATTCAAGCTCGTGAACAAATAATTAATTGACCACTTCTATATCATGACAATTGCACTATTTTGACAGCCAGGTGATCATATGGTTATCGTTACATTCAAGAACATAAATGACAATACTTTGTTTGCAGTTAATTGTTTCTTGAGAGATCATTGAAAAGTTAACAAAATAGCTAGATGTCTTCCAACCACTCATGTTATCTTTCAACTATAAATAAAAAAACTTACCTAATACACTAGATAAATTTTATATATGCTCCCTTCCATATTTATTTCTAAATTATAGTTTCGTTGATTCAATATCATTAGATTGCTGTTTGTTCGCTTAGATTAGCTATAACTTGAATTTAAAATAACCTTATAGGTCATATCATATAAATTCTGATAACAAAATACAAATGTTTTAAATTCGACATAAAATCTAATATTGAAATAAACTTCTATTTCACATTTTACATAAATTTCAAAAAAATTTATTTTATACACATAACTCAAAATATAACTAATTTTACATTATTTTTTTCACAAATTTCAAAATAAAAATATTATATAAGGGTTATTTTTTACCTTAATTAAAAATAATTTCACAAATAAATAATTCTAAAAAATCAATACAACCTCACATTCTTTCGTGAAAATAACAATAATATTTGGATATTATTTAATTTTAAATAATATCTAATTTGTAGAAAAGTAATCTTATAATTTTTTATAATATTATCTTAACACATCTTCAAATTCAACAATTAATTTCATAAAATAATATAACATAGTAATAACATTGAATTAAATACCTCCCAAAATCATCTGCGATGCCTATATATAACTTTCCCTGTGAATAGTTTTAGTTTATTCCTCGTTAATAACTTGTACTTTTTCTCTTCTAAAAATTTCTGATATATCTTGTGCATGCTCGTCTCTTCTATTCTCCTACTGTCTCCTCTTCATGCATTTATATTCGTCTAATTATACTTATCGATCAAAGTTATGTAATAAAATGCAATCCATCTTATATGAGATTTTAGCGATCTAGTCTCGTTGTCTAAATTTTTTCGTAAACAGATCTAAACTTTAAATAGTATAAATAAATATAAATATTATATATAGGGTAATAGTAATTTTTTATGAAGAATTTTTTTTTTTTTTTTGCACATATGTGGTAATATAGCACAAGCCATCCTATTATGAAAGAGACCCTCCACTAGCATGAGAATAATATTAACCAAGTAGGTGGAAAGGCACAAACTTGATGAAATTCAACCCCAAAAAAAAAAAAAAGAAATTATATAAATTTAATATGCACGTGGCTCATTTATATTGGTTTGTACCACTTGCACGTGGAAGTAAAGTAACGTGTCCTTTTTGTTGATTAATTAATTGTGTGAAATAAAGTTTAGCTTAATTAAACCTTTTCATTAATCAGTGACGGTTTGTATATTAAGTAGTTAGATTTGGGAATAAAATATTATTATCTTTAGGATTAATACATAATTATATTCATTTGTGTTGCGTATCATTATGGTACCAAAAATTTGTAGTTTATGCACATATTTTAGTTCATAATTTTTTAATCATATCATTGAGCACCCTAAAATATTAATTTTTCTATCAAAATCATTTCGATAGTTCAGCTTACACTATTTTATTTTATTTTTTTTTTAAAAATAATGAATAAATTACGCTTGAAACTTGAAGTTGAAATAATATAAAATTGTTGATTGAGATCATTCAAATCTTATTTAGGAGGCATCTGATTCGAAGTTATTTTGATATTTTATCATATTATATGAATATCATAACATCTAGATGTTATATTTTGAATGACGATTCTATCAGTTTTAGGATTTTCTAAAAATATTATCGAACCAAATAATTATTATTTTTAGTTGACATGATATAACATTAAGATAACATTAAACTAAACTCTCTTTTAGTGCAATGTTGCTGTTAAAATTAGTATATATATGAGCTTTTCTGTGCTGTTACTCTCGAATCTTTTCTCTTTTTTCTCTCTTTCGAATCAAAAACTTAAAATTTAGACTAGAAAATTTTAAATCTTCGGCCTAAAAGCTTAAAGCTAATAAACTTTATATTTTTAAGGAGTTGTTTTAGGGGTGACGTTGGCGACCCCTCTTTATTTGCACGGGTGACGATTATTTCATATAGACGACAAATATGATTTTCATTGTTTTTTTTTTTTTTTTTGATAATCTTGCCTTCGTTGTTTTTATTGTAGGTGAAACAAAAATAAATCACTAGTTTCATCATATCTCTGAGATTTTTTTTTGATATTGAATAATATCTCTGATGAAAATCATTTATTTTAATTTTTTTTTTAAAAGAGTTTGCAATTTGGATGAAAACCTCACTTTTTAGGCAATGTCGTCGGAGACTCGTTTGTTTCGAGGTGAGTTTTTTGCTCAACACAAATTTAAATTATAAAAATCAATTTTATTTCACATCCAATAAGAATATGAATATTAGAATTGAAAATATTTCACATTTTATACATTTTTTAATAGTAAAATAAATTTCTCTCTAATTAAACTTAAAAAATAATTTTTTTTTTATATTTAAAAAAAAGCTCGAACCAAATGAGACTACTGTGATGCACTTAATGGTTCTTCAAAGATCTAGTGAGTTAGGAACTATCAAGCAACTCTGGAGAGGCATTTTAAGCCTTAAAATCAATTTTTTTAAAAAAAACAAAATAGATGATTTTCATTTAAATAATCAAAAACATAAACCAATCTCAATGGTATGATATGCACAAAATTTAATATGAGGAACATAAATTGTAAATTAATTTTTAAAATTTGAGATTTATTTATAATATTTTTCTAACTTTCGGAATCTATATACAATTTATTTAAAACTAAATATGAATAATACATATATATATATATATATATATATATATATATATATGTGAGATAGAGATATTATATATGAAACTCTGTAATTAATTAATATTTGAAAAAATAAATTATGTAAATACGACGACGAACACGTCTTAATATTTAAAAGATATGAATTCAAAAACATAGGCCGAACATATTAACCTCAATATTTTCTAAAAAATTCTCTACTTTTATACTATAATCAAGAAAAACATGAATAATTATAGTATTTTTTTCCACACATGTCAAAAAAAATTTGAATATTTATATGAAAGTTTTTCCACACATCTTAAAATTGTGAACACCATAGTGCAATAATAAATACTACATGAGTGATTTGCATATAGATATGTTTTTTTTTATATGTATGAAAATTCCCTTTTCAGTTTTTGGTTAATTTTTTAAAAAAAATCTCTAAAATATAAATATGGCACCATGCATATTAATTATCTCTAATAAACCTAGTAGAGCCAAAATGCAATAAAAAGAAAATTATTACTGTTGCAGACCTCCATCATGTTTTCTAGTTTCCCTAAGATTGCCAACCATCAGCTAATTATCGAGTAAAATTTAAAAAAATTTTGAATATGTATACAGCATGAAAAGCTCTGGCCCCTTACTGTACGAGGGTATTTCAATTCCCATGAAAGTGGCGGTATATATTTATTACGAGAATGTAATATTGCTAACTTAAATTATCATGTAAAGTATCACATTTGGTATATTCACGTAACGTTAAAACCATTTCTACTTCGATGTAAAAAAAAAAATCAAATCAAGTAAAACACGAGTAATTAATGTGCTTGTTCCTAGTTAATTTTGGTTATATTTTCAGCCTTATTAAAAGCCATAGTGAGGACTGAGGAGACCCAATGACAGCTCAAACTAGAAAGTTGCATGCATGCATTCACTATTGATTTTTTATCTTTAATTTCTTCTAGTGGTTGGAAGCATTAAGTCACAATATGGACCACATTCTATTTTGGATCCTAATTTTATCTTCATAAAATATGCAACATTTATCTATTGAAAAAATTTACTATAGTAAATTTTAGTGTCTTCCCTTTTCGACGCAAGGACCAAAATCAGGATCAAAATCAGGGCCAAAATGATACTAGTTTAAAAAATAACAATAATAATAATAAATAATTTTTTTAATTATTCTACACAAATTTTAATATAAAAAATATTATTTTACTTCATATACTCAATAATTTTTAATAAAAATATTAATTTTATTTTACATCCTAGATCAAATACTTGATTCAATTATTTTAGTCTAGGATGTGAAATGAAGTTGATATTTTTGAGTATGTGTAGTAAAATAATTTTTTTTATATTAAAATTTATGTAGAATGATTAAAAATTTTATTTATTTATTATTATTATTATTTTTTAAACTAGTACCATTTTGATTCTTGCGCCAAACAGTTATACTAATTTTAGAGCCTATTTTGATCCAGCATAACATAGGTCGACTGGGACCTGATCTGATCACCAAAATACTAGTTGATGTTTCGAAGTAAACATCATTTGTTTATACCTCCTGTTTATCTACATTTGTTCGACTTTTCTGGTGACGTATTGATACTAAATCGGCATAAACATTATCATGCTAAGAATAAGTACTAAAGAGATTAAAGAAAAAAGAATAAGTACTAGGGAAAACAGTAAATACTACAAATATTCACCTTAAATTATCTCAAAAAATGTCTATCAGTAAAAAAAAAAAGTATACTTTCACATGTCAACAATCATCATGATCTCACATTTGCCAGAAGAGAAGTGGCGATAGTAGTACTGGCTCTAGTCCTAGACGTACAGCAGAAGAGATCCACTTCTTTTTTGGCTTGCAGCCTTGTGGAGAAGATATATTCGAACAAAATTTTACTTATTTTTCTTGTTAATTGTTCATCTTCAGTATTCAACTATTTTACACAGTGCATTTAAATCGTTACATTTGATATCATGGCTTTTCTCTATATACTTAAGTTTCACGTTGAAACTAAAGGTTTTGTTTTCTTTTTATTGTTTTTCCTTTAGAAAAGTATCTGATTGGTCGGCCAATTTTTTTTACATCAACAATAGTACAGTACAACAAATACAATCAAAGATGAGTTGCAACGAGTCTATAAGCACCAATTTAATTGGATATGAATCATTTTACAGGGTAACTAGAACTCAACCCAATTTAAACTCGAACCCAACCGAAAAACTCGATGTCAACAAACTGTTCCCTCCCACTCAACCGTGCTAAAGAAGGATTAAGCATTTAATTAATTGTGAAGGCCATGTGCAATAATATATTCTTAGTTCTTGCCTTTTACAAAAAGTAATTACAATTCTAACTATGAGGTAGAATTTTTTTCTAGTAGATCTTCAAAATTATAAACGTTCCATTATGATCTTTTTCTACAAAAAAAATATATGCATATAGGTCCATTTATGCTATAAAAATATTCTACTTAAATTTTTTTATGATTACTATCATTTTTTTTCATTATTTTTTTTATCTAATACGTCATTTTACTTCTAAGCTATCGTTATTCAGTGCCTCTTAGCCAAACACTTGTTCTCCCTCATCTTTCCAAACGGTAGTTCCAACTGTCTCTTCCCTAGCTATACCTCGTCGTTCGACACCTTCACAACTCCCAATTTGCAACCTTTATTATTGTAGTCAAAGAGAAAAAAAATAACACAATGATCAAAGTGGCTAAAGAGAGCACAAATTATTCAAAAACAATGGCGTTGTTTGGTTCGAGCCATTTTTTTAGCCTAATATAAATTTTAATTATAAAAATAATTTTTATTTCACATCTAACACAAATATGAATATTATAATTAATTTATTACATATCTCACATACTTCATAATATTAAAATAAATTTTTTTCAATTAAATCTAAAAAATAAAATATATTTTTTTTTGTCTAAAAAAACCTCGAACCAAACGAGGAATAAGATGATTATTTTGATCTTTTTTATGTTCAACAATGAAAAATGTGACAGAAAGAGCAAAAGGAAGTCATTCAAAAATAATAAGATGGTTATTTTTATCTTTTCTATGTTTAATGATGAAATGAATAACATTTACAAAAATAGTGATTAGGATGAAATAATTTTAATTTTATATGCTACTTGAAATAAAAGATATGCCTAAGAGACCCAGATATAATTTCCCATTTTTAGAATTCAAATGATTGGCTACAGGAATCAGCTTTATATTAAAAATAATTTTCTTTTGTAGTTTAACCACCTAATACTGGTTACAACGTGTTCAAATTATTTTTTTAAAAAATAATTTTAAGTTAAATTTGAGTCACTTTTGCATAAACATATATTTAAAAAATCTCGAGTTGAATTGGTATCAATTCGAGTAATTCAACCTCAAGTAGTGAAAATTTAAATCAATCTTGAATCAACTAATCCAGTTTCAAAGTTTTGTGGTATTATTATTATTACTTTAAAAACTGTGATAAGCTTAAGCTTAAAATATAATATATATAATGAATCAACTCAAAAATTAAGCTGAATGAACTACAGTTAAACATTAAAAAGTCAAGAGATTACTAGAACAGAAAACATAACATGCTGAATATCTAGGGACCAATAAATATATGACAAGTAGATATATAGAACCTAACAACAAAGCATAGCGAGAAATGGGTTAACAGTATTATTGCTCTGTATATGCTACATATGAGCATTTTTTATTTTGAATAAATTTTTTTGCTATATATGAGTAATATATTTTCCTAAAATATTACGTGTTGAACCCTTTGATTTTGATGACAATAATTAATTTAGTTGTTATAGACTAATCCTTTTGTTTAGTGTGTTAACAGGTTGCATTATCTCATTTGAGGATTGAGTCCAAATTAAAGTCCAGAGAAAAGATGGATCTCACTGGCTAGAACACAATTGATTCAAATCATGAACCAGATGGATTGACTCGAAGTTAATTTCAAGTCAATTTCGAGTTTGATAAGGCCCACTAGAAAAATAAATTTTTATTTTATACATATGTACATTACACATAAGTATTTCAAAACTTTGCTAAGATGAGCTACCCTAGTTGTTAGTATATATGCTGTCAACCTTGGGAACCAGGGATCAAGCCATACTACCTTCAAATTTTATTATTTTGTTTATTTACTTTATGTTTAGTCCTACATTGTGAGTGATAAAACTTGAGCCAACTTATTAAGTAGCTGCCTAGGATAACAAAATATATTATTTGACAACAATATTGAGACAGGTTTGAATCCAACATTGAGTTAAATCAGAATTGATAATTTCTAGTGGAGTTGGCTTGGAAGTAAAATGGTTTCAATTTCAAGTCGATTTCGAAACAATCTAAAATTGAAAATTTTGAGTACAAGTTTGACTTAATTGTTTTCTTTTGTAGGACTATTATATAAGCATGTGCATATTTGCCAAGGTTTTTACTCGAGTTTTTCCTTTTGGTTTTCTAGTCAAGAAAACCTTATTCTTTCTTTTTATTAATTGTGATTGGTTGTTTAAGCAAAAATCTCTTCAACCTATTTATGTTAAGAAACCTGAATTGAGAGTGTAGCTCACTCAATCTATTGATTTGAGTTTGAAGCTTAACTCAATGTTTAATACTTATCATATATTAGGATAAAAGTTGATTTAGCTTAAACACATTCTTATGCCTATGATAGATCCCTATATGGTCATTAATTGTTCCTCTATTTTTAGTATATGACAACATATAACCTATTGGTTAATACCCATGTATTTTCCAAAAGGTTGCATGAGCCACATCAATCCAAATCAAGAGGCATCATTCCTTCTCCTTGTAACTTGGTTTTTGTTTATCCCATGACATATTGGCTTGTGTTTTGATTTCTTGCAGCCTACCGTTTTTTTTCTTGAAAGCCTGATTTGTTATGATGGCCACCATGTAATATATTGAGGCATGCTAGTTTTATTAATTTTTAATTCTTAATCCACTTGGCTTTGTCTCCTGCATGTTGGCTTAGTGCTATAAGCCAACAATCACAAAAAGACAAAGTGGCTGTTTTCTTCTCTCTCTTTTCAACGGAAATATTTCTGCATTCTTAAGCCCATGCAATTTTTTCTCCAATCTGATTCTCTCCAATACGGTTTTGATTTTCTGCATCTTCTGTTTTTGGAGAACTGCAACTCACCTTCTCCTCTCAAGCTCTCATCCGGTTCTTGCTCTCCCTAAGCCTTATTTGCAAAACATTTGAAGGAGATCTCAAAGAAGGAGATTGTGGTGTTTCTCAAAGTGAAAAGAAGCTGAAATTTTTCTGGTTCTATTCTATTTCCTGCTTCAGAAATTTATATTGCTGCGTTTTGGTTTTTGGTTTGATGTGAATCTTGCTTCTTGAAGTTATTACTTATTAAGATTCATCAAACTCCTGTTTTACCTCTTGTTCTTCCTGTTGAAGGCTCATATTGGGTGATTCCTCTTTATTCTCTCAAATTATTTTGCTCACTGTTTTTACGCTAGTCTTTTCGGAATTATTCAAGTAGACCCTTGGCTAATTTGCATATGCATAGAGTGCCTCATTGTAATATTGATTCTTGTATATACATTGTATTGTAAGCTAGCTAGTCTAGCAAAACCTTTACTTCCTTTCTCTATCTCCCTAGTGGAGGTGTGTAAGTTTGCTCAGCTTTGGTTCCTGTAAAAAGCTGTAGGATTGAAGGTTTGCTTGGCTTTGGTTCCTTGAAAAAGCCATAGGGTTGTATTGGGTTTGTTCGGCTTTTGTTCCCGTAAAAAGCCGGGGTTTTTAGTGAAATTCCCATTCGAGGTGCGTGGGGAGTGGACTAGGCGGAAGGCCGAACCACTATAAATCTTTTGTGCCTATTGTGTGATATATTTCTACTGCTGGCCTTTTTCATTTGTTGAATACGTTATTTCTGCACTGAGTCCTATTTCTTAAATTGAACTCATTTCTGCACTGAGTCCTATTGTACAAATTGACCTCACTTTCTGGTGGTACTCTCTGTTCTATTTCTTCTGCTGTCTGATTTGCTAAATCAACCTCTCTGCATCGTTTAAATTATCTATTAGTTTATTGCCTTGATTCAAACCCATAAATTTTATTATTCCCAATTCACCCCCCTCTTGGGAAGCCTTTGGGCCAACATTACGCTTATATGTGTTGTAATATCTTGCTCATACATTACAAGATACAACTATTTGTACTAATGCTAGATATTTCTCATGCACCTGCATGATATAAACATCTAGTGCTATGTATAAACAAAAAAACGCTAATACATAGCCAAAATAAAAGCTCATACATAATAAAAAATATTTATATATAGCAGATACATAACACTATTCCCTGGTAACATCATTGCTCTACGCCGCTATGGTCTACTTCGTTGGGGGTCCCATGTACCAATACGTCGTATACTATTTGGAACCAAAAAAGATACATTACATTATTCGAATGCAATAATATCTCAAAAAACTTTACAAAGATCAAAGAGAACACTAATTCGATTCAATAGCTTAAGTTTTTGAGGCAAATGGAAGATGAGTAATGTCTCAGAGAAAAGATGTGATATACAATATGATTAGATGATTAATGCTTTCAAATTGAGTAATTGCACCCAAACTCAAATTTTCTTACCTTTGTTCTAAGCCCCCATCTATCAAAACTGGCTAGAACATAGCAATTTTTCTTGAAATACGAAGTCTTAGGCCATGAAGCAGCATCTCCACAGCTTTAAGCTTCTAGTTAGAAGATCTTGGTCTTCTTTGCTTTCTCTTCCGCGCATTTCTGGGCTTATTTCTCGGTCCTTTCTCTTGGAATTGTTTGGAAGATGGAAGAACAATGCTTGTTTGGAATTCATCTGCTTTGCTAGGTCCATCAATAGCCTTTACAATGTATATCTGTGAAACCAATAAAAAATAATTTACACATCATCATTATTAATTTTATTTCAGGATCCTATCAACTTGTTACGATCTAGGATAATACCCTCGTGAGCTTAGTTCAAACGTAGCTCACTTCTTTCACAAAATCATCCTCTTGTGAAGAGGATAACATGGAATAAATATTTAAAATTTTGAGTGTAAGTAATTCTCCCTTTTAAAGATTTATTATGTTCATTTTAAAAAACAAACATGCTAATTGATTTGGGCTATACATGTGGCATGAAGGGACATGTAAGTAGTCAAAAGGTCAATAGTTTACGAGACAACCCATGTCCACTATCATGTCTGACCTATAAGACAACACGAACGAAATCAGCTCATAGAACAGTCGAGCAATCTATGGTGAAATGTTGTTTCCAACATGGATAGTGCAGGTAGTACAAATCCATCATTTATTTTTAAAAATTTATCACTTGGGAAGCTCAGCACCCATAAATTTCGGTAAAATGTTCTCCTGAGGTGTTCTTAGACCAACGATCCTACCAAATTAAATGCTCTTGAACCAGGCAGAAGTTGGTGGGCCTGTGACACCCGTGGCCGAAGAGGGCGGGGAGTGACGCCGGGTGATGTCCTAAGAGAAAGGAATCACTGAGGCAAAGTGCAGCTCCTGGCAGGTTTCTAGGCCGAATAATGAGTGACCTCCTGGGAAGCGCTCAAGTCATGCAGTTTTCCTAAAACTAAAGCTAACAATACCTCTACAATGAGATCACGGGATGTTACAAAGGGTATGTCTGTCACATCACCTACACTGCATGGATGTCTCCTCCAACCTCAGATTGTATTGTCATTAATGATGACCTAACCATGCAGGAAGCTCAAGATCACACCACATGAAATCCTCAAGCAAGAGGCACAATTAGATTGCATGGAGATGTGAAATCATCATAGGAGTTGAATAAGACAGCCTCCTTCAGAAGGAAGCTTCCTCTAATAAAGCCTATAAATGCCATAACTCCACCATTTGAGGGACAACAGGAGAACCAGAATAACACTTTGAACAGAAACCTCTGGCCTTGTAACCCATCTCGTGGGATCTACTCCTTCCAATTGTACCATTCCCTGTGCCTAACAACATCTAGTGGAACCTAGCTACTCCTGGGCACCATGGTTTTGCCTTTTTGGGAGAATTTTCATATAAAGGGTGCTAATCTATTTGTTTCCTTCTTACGAGTCAATAGTCGATGGTCACCCTTGCGGAGATCAAGCCATCCATCTAAATTGATAAATTTTGTTGTCAAAATATTGTATGAAAAATGATTTACTAGCTCACAATAAAAGCTCATAACAATGCTGATAAAAAAAAGCTGATACCAATTCTGGGTTCTTCTAAATTCGAGTGGATTTTACTTGTGAGAATTTATATATAAGGTTGCGAAAGAAGTATAATTGGGATCTCAGTAATAGCCGAAATACAATGTTTCATATAACTCAATGAAAATTATTTAGCTGAAGGGTAGATTTTCAAGGAACATGAAAAAATAACAGTACCTTAAATCTGGTTGGTTCAATCAACTTGAATATTATAGCATCTCCATCCTCCAGTTCATGATGCACTGCAAAGCTTTTCCAGCCACCACTAAGACCTGTGCGCCTCCCAATGTAGATGGCTTCATGTTCCTCACCCTTCTCATCCTCTAGTACCATTGTTATCTCCTTTTGAGGAAGGTGATCTTTGCAAAACTTTGTAGGGAGACCCTTGAAGAAGTGAAAGTTGGAGATGCAATAAATAATTTTTTCTCTACATTCAACAAAACATTTTGGAACATAAATATTTCATATAGAGAGTGTGTTGGGCAGTCAAGTTATCCATAAGTGCAGCTTAGATGCAGATGCTTAGAAAGATAAATGATCGCATTGGAGTGGACTATATTAGATATAATTGTATTAGAAAGAAGATGAATGTCACGCCTATAAAGGCTAAGATGGGAGATGAATATTTAAGATAATTTACATTGTGGCTCTATAGATGCCCTTTTATGTAAATAAGAAGGGATCTAAGCCATTGTGTCCAAAAGATAAAAGGGAAAACCAAAATTGTTCTAAGATACGATTATTACATGTGACTTTGACTCAATTGTGATCTCAAGAGTGCTGCTTTAAATTGAGCAAAATCATGAAGAAAATCCTTGTGGCTGATCCCAACTAATTTGGGATTAGGCTCAGTTGTTTCATATGCAGTCTATACTCAAATGGTGCCTGATAAAACAAGGGTAACTGGGTAGTACTTGGCAATAGTAGGAATGAGTTTAAAATTTAATGAGTTTGAACATAGATAAAATCTGAATTCTAACAAAAAACAATGCTTAATAGATTAAAAAGAATGATTTTGTTGTATCTAAAATAATGCCAAACCAAACCATTTGATGAATAAAATGTGACCAAATTACCAACCAACAACATTAGGCAAAGTTATATGATGAGACAAGATTATGTAGAACGAGGGGAAAAGGGAAGGAGAAATAGAAAAAGAAGAAGAAGAGGAAGAGAGATGGAAGAAGATGATACAAAAGCCGATGAATTAGGAAGAGAAATATATTTCTTGACAAAGCCAGAAAGCCCTTCAAAGGGCTGCCCACATAATAAGTGAAAAAAAAAACCCGCAAAATAACAAATTCCATAACACCAGAATATACAAATGTGAAAAAGGAAACTATTAGGCCCTGTTTGGTTGGAGGCCATCTTGGCCTTGACCATGGCCAAGATGGCCTCCAATCATTTTATTAAAATTATTAATAAAAAAAATTAAGTATAATGTGTTAGAAACTGTATAGATATAATATAAAATGAATTTTTTTATATTAAAATTTATGTATTGAGGATGAAAAATAAAAAAATTATTTAATAAAATAGTTGGAGGCTATTTTGGCCATGTTCAAGGCCAAGATGGCCTCCAACCAAACAGGGCCTTAATCTACTTTATCAACGAAATACCATTTCTTTATTCTCCTAGCATTAAAAGATGATAAGGTGATCTACTTACAAGCCAGAAACAACTGGAGACATGAGAGCGAACCATTGATTTTACAAATGAGGGATGATCAGATGCCACCTGACTTAGAAGCATCTCAGCTCTCTTAACAGCATGAACTCTTTCTTCATAAGAAGCCATTCTTCCACTGTATTCTCTTCCCATCGAATCACATAATCTTACAATGGAATAAAAAGTAGAATAAGAAGATGACATATGATAAATTAACTAGCAAAATATTAATAAACCATACCTTCTACGGATATGTGATCTTAGGCCAATGTCCCCAACCTGTAAATACCTTTTATAAACACTTCAGCTAGGCAAATAGGCTCTTTTCCAATAGAAGGCTTATATTGTAAATATAGTTCATGATAAATCCAACAAACTAAAATTTATTTTCACAAAAAATACCTTTGAAGCCCAAAATATTAAGCAATTCTGAAAATTATGCCAAAGATCATGGCATAAAAAAACTTTCTTGGCAAAAGAAGTGCAAGTGATTAGATAAACAGAGGTCTTCATTGCCTGTTATCTTGTGCTTGGTTTATAAGAAAATTTGAGTTTTCAACATTATATTAGCATTAATATCTAGACTTTGCATTCTATGAGATACAGTAGGCAACTCAAGTGATAGATACATAGCATTCTATAAGTCTAAAAAACATTTAGAATGTTTGATTAGTGCTATAAACTATAGAAAGATTTAACTGATTCACCTACTCATACTGAAAACCATTCACATACATCATCACTGTATGAAGGGACCAAATTTCTTGCTCTTGATGAGCGCCTTAACTCTGATGTCTCTTGAATTTTCTTCGAAACAGAACTTGTGTGAATTTTCTGCAAGAAAAAAGATAAGTCTGTATGATTTCATCAATATTATAAGCCAGAAAATTGATAATTAACACAGCAATCATGTTTAGAATACTATGACATGTAGCGCTAGTCAAATATTTTATCATATCTACATATTCATGGAGCTTGTGAAACAAACAAGATCCTAATCAGTTTGGGAATCATTTATTAATACTCAGTAACAAAAACAGAAAAATGCTAATGCATAGAGATCTTTCATCATATATGAACTCACATGGAATAATTTTCTGCTTACCAGTAGCTTGGTCTCACTCCTTGCAACCTCCATCAGGCTTTTCGAAATCTTCGCAATTCCAAAGCCCTAATTGAATCACATGCATATGAGAACTACAATTTCTGGATTTCATTGAATTATTAGCTCATGTTGAATTCGCCAAAGAAGATTGTCTGGCATGATCCAGTAAGTCAGTTTTCAATGCAAGTGAATAAACAGAACAAGCAACAACAACAACAACCAAGCCTTAATCCCACTAGGTGGGGTCCGCTACATGAATCCTTTGTTTTCATTGCGCCCTATCAGTTACCAAATTCTTATCTAAGTCTAAGTAACTAAGATCACTCCTTATAGTTTATTGCCATGTCTTCTTTGGTCTCCCTCTTCCTCTTTGTACATGGGCAAAATCCAATAATTCAATTTTTCTAAATGGAGCTTCAATCGGCCTACGATTTAGATGTCCAAACCATCTAAGCCGATTTTCTCTAAGTTTATCCTCAATTGGTGTAATACCAACTTTCTTTTGGATATACTCATTTCTCATTTTATCCTTTCGCGTATATCCATGCATCCACCTTAGCATCCTCATTTCTGCAATATTTATTTTACTTGGCCTAAGCAGAAATGAGTTAAGAAGTGGATTCACTTTGAGTTTTACAGAACAAGCATTAACAAAATATTAAATCCTTAAAAATAAATTTGTATTTGTTTGGTATGAACCTTATTCAAGGCTCAGCCGTAGCTGTAAGACTCAAAGTGAATCCACTACTTGAAGGTTTAAGCAATTCTTGGTGAGTTTTTATATTAAATTAAAAAATAGAGAAAGATTAAAAATAACTTTAAAGTTAAAAGTTCATTGAAAAAATCCTTAAATAAGCATTAAAATTGGGTATTAACTATGGTCCAACCTTAGTTTAAGACTAATGCGGAGGAGTTGATGCTAGTACAGATCCAAAACATGTAAGCAAACACAGATCTACTGTAATTCTCCCCAAAATCCAAAATCAGAATACGTTAAGGCATAAAAAAAATTTACTGCAAGGAATAGTTCAGAATAATAGAGAAAAAGAGAGAAGGTATTTATTAACTCAAAAGGCCTAGGCTACTAGATTAAGGCAATCAGTTGTATATCAAATACCATAACTTCTTGTGGATTACCTATGTGGAATAATCCATGTGAATACTCCAAATGATCAAGGGCACAGATTAGGTAACTGACTGAGAACATAACAAAAATCAACACACTTCAATGACGAAAATGAGTAACTGACAAATATCGAATCTTGATTACTTCCCCAAGCAGAGGATGTTTACCCAAGCTAACTTTAGCCTTGGTTAAAGTTGTTAAAACATCTTGTCTCCTAAATGTAGATGTATTATTCGCTTTGGTTTTAAAAAATTATATGACTTGAGTATTTCCTAAGAGGTCACCTATCCTAATATTATTTTAGCCTAAGGAGCTTAACTATAAAGATTCTCATCATTAGCCTCACAATTTTCCCCCCAAAAGTACCTCTATTATTTGAAATTATTTTATTTACTTATATATCTCAGGATCTTACATCCCTTTCTGATGTGGTGTGATTCATTCCTGGGCTCCTCTCACCACTCATCATCTGGCCAAGAAGCCTTCTTATAGATAACAATTTTTACTAAAACCAATTTAACGCACCCCGACCCGCCCCTAATGAGATGGTTATGTGTCACAAAGATGAACTCGTGACCCACCTCGACTCATTTTGGGACGAGGCGAGTTCGGGAAAAGCACAATTATATCCACCACGACTTGTGACCCGCAATTAATTAAATAAAATTATATAATTTTAAGCAAATAATTAAAATAAGCATTAAGTTCTCATTTTGATTTAAAATAGATCATTATGAATATGAGGTGAGGTGGAGTAGGGTAGGTTGAGGCAGGAGTATGGGATGGTAGAAAAGAAGCAGGGCGAGGGGGTTATGTGAGAAGTGGTGCAGGCGAGGAGGGTGGGGTAGGTGCAAGTAAAGGGCGGATATCGATAATGGTTAAAAGATTATAGAGCTAGTATAAGTTTTGTATAACCTAACTTATACTTGCCCCGTTGTCATTTCTAAGCTTGCCAAGAGCTACATTTTACTCCAGTGATTTCCTTCTCTTAGAACATTACCTGGAGATCACTCCTTACTCTCTTCGACTACGAGACGTCACAATTAACCTTATCGATCACATTATACACAAATTTTAATATTAAATTAATAATATTTTAAATCCTACATAAAATCTAACATCAAAACTAATAATGCAACTAATTTTATTTCACATCTTACATGAATTTTAAAATAAAAAATAACTTTATTTTATATCTTACACTTATCCAAAAATAAAATAAAATTATTTTAAATCTTTCAAAAATCTCAAAACAAAATATCACATCAACCTTCAAAAAAAGAATCACATCAAAGGCTATCTTTCATGAGAGACTAGTTACTCTAAGGCAGAATCAAAAGCTTATCCATTTTAGTGGAGTAATTGAAGATATAACCATTTCCAAAAGTTATTAACGGTATTAAGTTCAAACTTTGAACTAAACTCTCTTGTTTGATCTATTATACTAGATCACGAACTTTCCAGAGTAGTAGTTTCAAAGTATAATCAATGTACGCAAAATGAACTACAAAAAGATTTCATTCCAAAATCACCATAAGAATAGCAAGATAGGGCAAAATCTACAGAAACCCACCATCTCATTCGCTCGTATTTCGCATTTTCTCCCAAAACCCAAGAGAAAGTGACAGGAAAAAGTAGAAATTCAATCCATTTACAGAAAACAGATTCAAACTTTTTCAATCAGAAAAATACTGACCTCAAGCTTCTTAACATTTTCTTCGACTCTCTTCCTACGGATTTCTTCGTATGAGTTGATCGGTGCCTCCATCTCTCTCTCTCTCTGTATGTGTGTGTGTGTGAAATAAGAGCAAAGCAATGGAAACAGGACGGAGCAGCGATCTGCGTAAAATAATAAACTATTTTGGAAGTAGGGTTCTATATTTTATTATTACTTTTTCAGTATTTTTATTTTAATTTTTCTATTATTATTTATTTTGCTGGATTATTTTCCTACGAACTCTTCAACCCACCATAGTTTTGAGAAAATATCAGATATAATTCAATTTTTTTTATGATATTCTTACTCATATTTTTATGTCTTGTGTTTGAATGTGTTAAAGAGCTTAATTAATTTTTGTTTTAGTAAAAATTTTGATGAAAATAATTGAAATATATTTGTATAAATATATTTATAATATTTAAGTGTTATTATTATGTGAATGCCTGGTAATTATTTAGGGAGAAATCTTAACTTTGTTTATTTGTATGTTATATTAGGTTGGACCTAACATAAATATTTCAAAATATTTTAACTTGTGAGAAAAAAAAAGAGATCATTATAATTATAATATATAGGACATTAAAATTGGTTGATCATTTAGATGTTAAATACCTAATAATGATTCATGTAGATTGCACCAATAAATAAATATTTTATTTTATTTATTTGAGATAGCTAATAAATTTATAATTTTACTTAATATTTTTTTCTTTTTTAAAATTGGATGTTTATTTTTTATATTTATATATTCATAATATCTAACTTTACTTTTTTTTAATTTAAACTTTATGGTTGAGTACTTCTCAATTAGATTCATATGATCAAAACTT
The DNA here is from genome assembly GCA_019297695.1 of Apostasia ramifera. Lineage (NCBI taxonomy): Eukaryota > Viridiplantae > Streptophyta > Magnoliopsida > Asparagales > Orchidaceae > Apostasia > Apostasia ramifera. The sequence continues at coordinate 326,610 of JAEMOT010003875.1, read as the reverse complement.
ATTTTCAATTAAATCCATTATAATGTTTTTCATCTAAAATCACTAAAAACTCTTTAAATGATAAAATTTATACGAAAATTAAATTTTTTATCTTTTCACTTGGACTTGTAAATCACCAGCGGTTTTTCTTTTAAACAAACAAATTCCAAAAAAATTTAATTTTTTTTTTTTGCTGAAAAATTTAAAATTATTTAACTTATAAAAAAATGAAGAAAACCTATGTAAGTTCTCAAACTGCTTCCATTATTTTATATCTTGGGGTAAATTGCACAGGCCCCTGAAGTTAAAATGGCATTACAAATAGGTCTCATATTTTAAAAAACTTAGATTTGGGTCTCCGAGTTTGTGTTTGCGCTGCCGTTTTGTCCCACGTCTGAAATTTGATGGCTTTTTACTATTTTACCCTCAGATTTTTTACTTATTCTCCATATTATTCTAAAGAATTTTGAAAAAATTATAAGAACATTTTAGTTCATATAAATATGACTAACAGTCAAATTTAATCATTATTGTCTAATTGGACTATCCAAAAAAATAATATTTAAACTAAGGGACCAAATGACAGCGCAAAAATAAACTCGGGAACTCAAATCTAAGCTTTTCAAAATGGGGACCTATTTGCAGCACAATTCTAATCTCAGGGCCCTTGTGTAATTTACCTTATATCTTATATCAACATATATACAAGGTTTTCAAAACCGGACCGGACCGGCCGGTTCAACCGGTTCGACCGCGAACCGGCCCAAGGTCCAACCGGTTCGACCGCGAACCGGCCCAAGGTCCAGTCTGGTTCAATGTTAAAACCCAAATCAATAAAAAACCGGATTGGACCGGTAATAACTGGTTCAACCGCTAAATCGGACGAGCCGGTTATTAACCGGTCAAACCGGATTTGAGCGAGACTCGGNTGAGGATTCAAAGTTTCTAGGGTTTCCGGTTTCTACGTTTTTATCTTTCTAATTTCTGTCATTTTGAGTCGTCCGCCACTCCGCCTTTCACAGTTCCTCATCCTCTGATCTATGATTTCTGCCTCACCGTCTAAGGATTCTGAGCCGCAGTGCTGCGCCGGTACTCACTTAAGTCTCCAAGATCCTTCTGCTCGTAAAATATTTTTTAAAAAATAATTTTTATCATATTTTAAAAATTAATCTTATATTTAGAAAATTTAAATATAATTATGATGTAATTATTAAGTCATCCGGTTGAACCGCGGTTCAACCGGTTAAACCGATAAAACCATGAACCACTCGATTGACCGATTCGATCTTCGGTCCTGTTCTGAAAACATTGCATATATACATCACTATGACAAAATAATTATTTTAATTTTATTTGATGATGATTAATTACCTTAAATTGTAAGAAACTATATGCGATTCATCTTTTTTTAACATATTTTTGAGCTTGATGTGACTTATATTAAATAAAAGAAAAAATATAAATGTCAATTGGTAAGTAAGCAAATTTTGAATTTTGAAATTTTGCTTAAGGCGGGAACCTGCACCCAATATATTGTACATTAAAAAGAAAGTATGTCGTATCTTAAAAGAAAATATGTCGCGAATGTTTGCCATCACATTGTCATCGGCAATCATGGCATATACAAGAAGCCTTGTGAGCTCATCGTCGTTTCTGATAATGAGCTAGATATGCCTATCGTATCTTAGTTTGAATTCTCTCTAATACTCAGAAAATTCAAATTAGCGTATGAAACATTTTAAAATATCCAAAATAAGAACTTAATAGAAACACAAATATATATAAATAAATAGGATTTCAATCGGGTCTAGGTCTCTAGATCTCTTAAAAAAGACCTTTATACAACTTAGACAGTTCACTATTTTATAAATAAATAAATATAATCGTCATAGTAAAAGGCCAAGGCACACCATTAAGTCCCTAGCGGTTCCATTCTACTCCAGATCTTTTATCCTTAAAATCTGAGACTATTAAACAAAAGAATTAATCGGAAGCAGCTAATAAATGATTACACCAGAATATAAATGCAAACAAATATATATTAGTACTTAATAGTAATAATTGGATTGTATATTTCGTCGATATTTCATTCGCATCAAAATAAATGACTTTGTATCAATACGATTGGATCTATAGTTCTACAGCATTTCTTATAAATCTAAAAACATGTGATTCATACAGCTAAATCATCAGATCGTAGATATACATAGCTTTACGCAAATAAAAGACAATAAGTGTTACTTTCATGTAGAACATAAATTTATGCGACGCATACCTATCATATAAGTACCCTTATTTTAACCGACTTAACTCGATATATTGCTAAAAATTGATGTACTCACAATAATACAATCTAATCAACTCTAGATTCAAATCTTGACAATAATTTCATGAATATGTCTGCATTTGTAATTTATATGAATTAAATATGAAAACAGTGGGGATGAAATTAATATATAAATACATTTATAATATAGCATGTATAATATATATATATATATATATATATA